>JAPMOB010235545.1:6169-17797 GCA_029875015.1 Lepomis gibbosus
GGCAAGGGCTGCAGGTCCTGCCTTTGCCGAGTTGTTGCATGAGGCCAAAAGCAGAGTGGACCAATTGGAAATCGGGAAGAAAAAAAACTCTGAGTGACTGTGTGTGTGAAGGTCAGCTCGGCCTATAACACTGTATGTAGGCCTATCTGTGTTTTGCCGTTACCCATCAGAAAGTTTTTTTTTAAAAACACGAATAATAATAGTTTATTATAATATAGTAGTTTATTGAGATATAAACCTGATGGACATTTAGTGATCTCAGCACTGAAAAAAGAGCCACACCACCCTGACAATACACAATAGTAGGCTATATAGAACTACTGGTGTCTACGTGTTTGTGTGTGAGTGAGACAGAGAGGGAGGGTGTCAAAAGTGTTAATTAGAAAGTTAAAGAAAACAAAGAGAAATAAAAGAAAGAGAGGGATATAGAGAGATCCTGAACCAGTTTACAAGTGCAAGGAAGAGCAAAAGTGCTAATTTTTAATATGAAAAACAAATCGGCAATTAAATTCACCTTTCCAAGACATAAATCTGCCAGAGAGTGTCAGTGTCGAGCCGCTCCGTCTCTATATTGTATAGAAATTGATACAGACTGCTACACCGCCAATGTGACCCTATAACAGGACAAAACATACATTTGAGTTAGTGAAGCACTGATTACCTCGTCCTGGTTAAACGTTTCATTGTAGTACTGGTGCAAATAGATCGCCATGCTTAATAAACGTTATTATGCTCCAGTTTCAATCCAAAAATGACTGATCCTATCATTTTTTTTTTTCTAATTCAGGGAAGCGGCGAAACAACAAGGCAGATAAAGCCAACATAAAGTTACAAACTCACGGATGTTTACCAGAGCCGCAATTTCCTTAAATAATAAAGTAAATCGGGGCGCACTGGGACTCTGGCCATCAGGCAGAACCAGATTTGGGACTGATTCACTTTGTAAAAGTTACCTTTAAAGTTTCTTGATTTTAATTATATTAATTTTTATGATGAGACACAGTATTTTCCTTACTCTGGTCGTTTTGCTTGTTCTGTACTGTAGGCCAGTGTTCACACGAAGAATAAACACAATTATCCTGGCTTTTATTTTTTATGCCGACATGCTGCTGCTCATCAAATCCAGCCGCCATAAGCGCGCAGCAGATTTTGAAAGAGCATTCAGAGTTAACTAAGATGCCTGGTTGTAAACTTGAAAATCGATGGTCATAAAAGGACGGATTTATGTAGTTTATATAAAAGTTATATCAGCATTAATTAAATGTGTGAAGACTCGAAGGGTTTTGTTATGGACTTATTGTAATAAATGCATTAATTGCGTTATAAGAAAATTAAAACATATCTGCGTGAGAAACAAACCTCAACTTTGAAATGATCACAGGAAACGTAGGTTATTATGTTATTATCATTTCAGGTTCAAACTTCCCTATTGATGGACAAACTAGTCTTGTTGTTGCCCAATTTTTGTAATCGCCAATCCCATGTCGGCACCGTGTCTCACCCAACATTTATTTAAGAGCATTTAGTGCGTGGCTTTCATGAAGTCGTAATGATCTTATAGGCTATAAAACTTTGGGGGAAAGTTGAGAGAAATACTGGGAAATCCCTGAGAATATCACTTAGGGGCGCGGATTCATTTGAACTCTGGGAAGTTATTAGATCTTGCTTTAAAATATCCACATTTAATCCAAAAAATTATAAGGTTGTTGTTGTAAGGTTGTTGTTTGTTTTGCTGTGGTGTAGAGTGCCCATTTGCGTGGTTACGTGGTTGCGTGGTGTGATGTTGGCCCGCTGCGGGACGTCGGGAGGCCTCGGGTATTTTTAGCGGGCGGTAGGGAGGCCTGGCCCGCAGAGCCCGGCGCAGCAGTCCCGCTGGGACTGATGGGCGTTTGTGAGCGATGGTACCCTTCATAGGTGCTAGAAATGTGCTTACACGTGTCCCTCCTAAATAAACCCCCTTTCTCTACCTACACTATATTTACCTGTGTGTGTGTTGGCCAAACATTGAGCTGAAGATGGAGAGTGGCATCTTCAATTTAACAGTGTGTATTTTAAGCTTCAGATAATGTGTGTTTGTTTGTGCGTGTGTGTGTAGGTTTGATATAGGATTAGTATGTGTGCAGGAGTGCTGTTTGCCTTTATGTGATGTGTTTAAGTCTATGTTTGTACACAAGGCATAGGATAAGTATAAGTTGTAAGGTATACGAAAGAAAGAAAGAAAGAAAGAAAGAAAGAAAGAAAGAAAGAAAGAAAGAAAGAAAGAGGAATGGGGGCAGAGGGGTTGGGCAAGCAGCAGCAACATCAGACACAGCGACTCTGCACTTGAATAATTCATAATGGGAGGTGAACACTTCACCCTTTAACACAGACACAAGTCGCCTTGCTTTCCCTGCACTGCGGCCTGCCAACCTTCACATGCACAGAGTCAGCCTGCAAAGACAAAAGCCCTCCCCACTTTGCTCAAAATGAAATGGGAGACATTAGAAGAACATGTCCATGTAACTATTCTATTCTATTCTGTTCTGAGAGGAGTGACTTTGTTCAGATGTCTCCACTTTACTGATCAAGCCATGTGGTGATTCTACACCAGCGTCTCTGACTGACAGCCTCTTCGTCCACTCATCCAACATTTTAACTGTAGCTGTACATTTTAAATTCCCATGTATGTCTGCCATGAATAGGCTTTTATTCATCATATTTTACTGGAAGTGAGGGACTTTTAAATTCAAGTTTGTGCTAGACAGTCACAACAGGCTGTGGTTAGCTATTAAACAATAAGAACATCAAAATAGGCACCCTGTAGATCTTTGCTCCAACATCTGATTTTAATATTTCAACATAACGCTGTATCAAGCAATATATTTCAAGTTGGAAAAAAAAAAAAGAGAATCAATGCTGCATGATCTCAACTTGTATTTGCAAGGTTCTCATTGAGTATACTGGCTGGATGACACAGTACACCCCATAAATGTATACCCATCAGTTAATCATGAAAGCTTGCAGGACATTGTGTTTGCCTGTAGAGTGGTGTTTCCTCCTATGCTTCCGTTTTGTCAGGGTCAGTTTACGTGCGGGGCTGTTTGTATATGTTATGTATTGATTCACCTGTTTGTACCTCTCTGATGTTTTGCTCCCTCCCAGACAGGCTGGCTCAGTTTGCTATTAATACTCCTAGTTCCCGTTTTGAGGCACTCCCTGATGGGGCAGGGGCTATATGCTTGGCTGACGCTAGCTTGCTAACTGACTATGTATGTGTGTGTGTGTGAGAAAGAGGGAGAGAGAGAGAGAGAGAGAGAGAGAGAGAGAGAGACTGAGAGAAAGATAGACTGTCAGCAAATGTTTGTGCATGCTCTTATTTTGTGCCCGCTCGAGTATGCATGGGCAGGAATATATGCATGTTTTGGTGAATGCGTGCATACAGTACAGTGTGCGTGTGTGCAAATGTGTGTTGGTAATGCCTTTTATTTGTTTGTATCTTCAACTGTTTGGTACATTTTAGTACAAATACATGTTTCAGTGTGTGTTTACTCCTCTGGTTTCTTGGATGGTGTGCATCTTTTGGTGTGATTTTATGTCTTTCATAACTGTGTACAGTGTTAGTGTTTATGCATGCATTCATGAGTGTGTTTGGGTGTGTGCGTCTGGGTGCCGATATCCCCAGCCAAATGCAGCTGGAGGGGGGTTTTTCCTCCTGCGATATGAGAGCCGTCTAATTTTCTGCTCTCAAATTCCCCCGCTTGGCTCAATTTGAGTGGTGGGCTCGGCTCGTTGAGAAATGTAAATTGGAAGCAATGGCCCTGGATGCTGAGCTGCTATTATCTGACATGAACAGATAGCTTCATTAGAGTCTAATAGGAATGTGTCTACTGCCACTCAACTGGCAGAGTGGCTTAGCATGGCTACAGCTCAGGTGAGCCTCAATTTAGTTTTTTGAGCCTGGAATTTGATAATAAGTCTCCCTCTGTGTGTGTCTTCCCTTCTCTGCTTCCCTTTCAGGATTTTTCTTTTTGCCACACTCGCTGATAGTTATCAGACTTGCCTGGAGAAAATGATTTCCATCTCAACCTTTATTCTAGTGTGAAACAATTAGTTCATGCAGCAGCAAACTTTTCACTGCAAATTCAGCTCATGCTGCTTGTGAGGGTTACATTTTGTTTAACTAAAATAGTTTTCACAGTGCCACAGCAGTCCTTCCAGGCACACAAGTACTCTCTTTGGAGATGTGTACTCTCTTGCCTACTGAAGCTTTGAATGGGAGAATACAGGGAGATTGTATTCCTCATATTTTCACAGTGAATAGAGTTACAGCTGCAGGGCTTGACCGCATTGCTGCTTCACTTTGTTGTGCATGTGGGCGCTCACTTTGTGTGTGTGTGTGTGTGTTAGTGTGTGTTGAGCTGTGGACTGATTTGCTCTCAGCAGATCGAGAAAGAGGCTGAGTCAGTTTCAGGTTCAAACTTAAAGGAAGAGATGATCAGAACAGTGGAACTTTATTGTTCTATCTACGTTTGCTGCTTATTTATCCTCTGCTTCTTCATGCAGGTCACGCAATGCACTGTGTATTTTTTTTGATGAAGTCAACATATGGCACAGTAAACATTAATCAGTTACTTCAGAATAATTTTAACAGGATTGTACCCCAAAGAGAGTCTTTGAAACAGTTTTAGAAAGTAAAGTCAGTTTTTGCGCCATAAAAGAGAGGAAAAAATGGAATATCTTCCTTCAGAATATGCATAAATAAGATTCTTTTTCACAGTGGTTGTTTCAACATTTGTCACACTTCAGCCCACTGGGTGTATCTGTTTGTTTCTTCTTCACACTATAGTCGCTTCTCATTCACACCACAGTAAGGCATTGTATTTGTTTTCTCTATTTTAGAAACTGAATGAAAATGGATAAATATTAAACTCAAAATGTAATTAACTGAAAAGAATATTACCAAATTATTTTCACCAATTTTATTGTAGCTGCTCACAAGCTGTATTTGGTTAGTGTCTTTTGACTGACCCTAAACAGAATCTGTTGCCAAACCACAGTGGCAGTTTGGCTGCTGAAGTGGGGCATCCACCGAGCGTAAGGCTGCCTCCACATTCACCACACAGTCCGTAATGACCGTTGTATTCGATGACAAAAGTGTCGCTGCTCATTTCTCTGTGCTTGAGGAAGATACTGCATGTTAAAGTCAAGTTGGCCAACATGTGTATTCAAAGAGTTGGTAAGAATAATCTGTTTCTGTGTGCACAAACGTCCCCTGCTCTTTGCACTGTACTGCAACTGAAGTACTGACATGGCTGCTAATTACCCTTCACCCCTTTCGCCAACCCAAAGCCTTAACTTGCCCCATCATGCTAATGAAGCTTCCTGTCTTATTTGTCCTCTATCCATCTATTAGATACGTTTTTTTCTCTTTGCATCTTGTTTTGTGTTTGATATGAATTTACTCTTGGCAGGACACATGTATAAAAATTGTATTTCTATTCATTATATATTGATTAATATTTTGTGTGGCCAATTACATTTCTGACCACCTCTAAAAGTGGCATCTGAATTTTGATTTGATGCAGTTTTTCTTCACCTGGTAACAGTCCAATCAGAATGGGTGCATGTGTGGCTAGGTGGGCCTGGGTTCTATCTGTGGTTTTTGAAATCTTGTCTCTACTTTAGTTCAGTATCTCTTCAGGATATCTGTGTTATAGCCAGTTTGCCTCTGCTTTGATGCTTTACACAGCAAGACAAGAAAGCCAACTCTTACTGTTGGGATATGTGTAGTGTGTGTGTGTACATGTGTGTGTGGCAGCTGAGTAAATAGAGTCATGATCAGTACTTGAGGTTGGTGATCCCTCCTGTGGGATTAGATGAAGGCTAATTGGGGCTAACAAGGACTAGACACTCATATGTTCTCTTTGTTTTCCCTCTCTCTTTCTCTTCCTCACCACAGTCAACCTGTTAGACTCAAAAGCAAGCCAAGGGGAGTTAGGATGGATTTCCTACCCATCGCACGGGGTGAGTATCCTCTATCTCTTACCCACATCATGTCTGAAGATGCTTACATTTGGGAGACAGATTGGCCAACATGAAGCGGATGTAGGAGTCAGACCCACACCACATGAAATCGGGATTTTCAAACTCCTGGGGTCCTCACTATGTCATGTTAACCCAATGAGCCAAGTGCAGATTAACCCACTTTCCACATTTTTGTCCATTCTCCGTCTCGCAGGTTAAAGGTTAAGCATTCGGAGCTTGCCATATGGCCAAGATGCTTAAGGGAAAATGTATTGCGTGTGTATGCCCAAGTGTTTAAAGAAGGATTAAGGCATTAAAGGATTTTAGGTTGTAGGCACAAAGACATCCACAAAAGAATTTCGATAAGCTTCCCCCTTTCAGGAAAATATCACAACAATAGATAGGACAAACATTGTGATTCTATTGTTGATGTTTCACTTGTTAATCCATTTGTTCTTAATTGAAAATACACACAACCTCATTTTGTCTGTTACACATGCATTGATACAGTTACTAGTCTTTTAACGCACATTTCTGTTTGTGAGTCTCATAAATTATTTAAAATTCCTACTTCTGGATTCAGCTTCTGTCGTGATACTTTTACTCAAGACCCACTCTGTAATTGACAAAATCTACATATAAGCAATCATTCCAAAGACTTATTTTTGTGCTGTCATTCTCTTAACTTTTTCAAACACAAAAAAATATTACTTGTGAGAATTGTATAGCTTTCACAAACTGCCCGGCAGTGTTCCAGCAACATAGTCCGATACCTTCGGAAAAAAAATCTTGTCTGCCTCGTCTATCAGCTTCTCTCTTCTACCAAAGTCCCTCCAGTGGGCTCTCGCTCAGTGTTTATTTGTCTAACTAGTTAGACTACTGTGCCTTAGGGCTGGCCCACTGACACACACACACACACACACACACACACACTTCCTCGTTTTTCCTTTATTAAGTGTTAGAATTACTCCTTGGCAGTGGCTTAAGGTAATCCAGTCATTTGTTCCGTGGAGCTGCCAAACCTTGTTTCCCTCGGCCATATACAGTGCTGGCACCATCTAAATGCTCAGAGTTTCTTCATGAGGTTGAACCACAATGAAGAAATGACCCAAAGGAAAAACTGCAGGCTGTTTAAAATGCATTTAGCCCAAAGACAATTGCAGGCTACAGAACAATTGTGTGACTATTTGAAGGGAGAGACTGATGTTGTGCTGATAGAAGTTTTTCACGTGTGAGCAAGTAGGAAAATGCGTACCAGTATCGGAGGCTTGATCCAGCACTGGACATTGGAATGTGTGACAGAGGTTATGCAGTGTGCGCACCAAGCTCTGCCTTATTTCAAGTTCTTTGCTTTGAACAAGTTCAGAAGAAAGGCGAGTGGTGATACAGTTCATAAAAATCCTGCAGGAATGGAAGCCAATGTCATTCTTAAATGAGAATGACTCCAGAGATAAAGAGTGGGGATAGGAGAGGATCAGAAAGAGGGGGAGAGAGAGAAAGAGAGAGAGGTAAAAATGGATGAAGAGAGAGGAAGAAAGGGAAAGGAGAGGAGCGGAGAAGAGAAAGGGAAGGACAGGAAAGGATGCGAGAGAGATAGTGCTGATGATCAAGTCCTCAAGGTGAATCATCTGTAATTACTCACGTCATCCACTGACTGCGCTCCGATAAGCAGCCTGCCCTGGGAGACCGCTGCTCACAAATGATTTCTCATAATGTGGCAGTGGCACTGAGCCCTCACACACAAACACATGCATGTGCGCGCACGCACACACACGCACACACTCATTCACATTGATGGAGAGGCCGCAGCTATTGGCCTACCGAGACACACCGCGCTCTGGTCACAACAAATTAAGAGCTTAGCCTCCCCAGGATGTTCACTCTGGAGCCACCGACTAGACTGACGAGCGTGTGTGTGTTTGTGTGTGTGTGTGTGTGTGTGCGTGTGATCCAGATATACTGTTATCTGTCTGGGAGGCAGTCTGATTGCTGAGCAGTGTCCAGGGGGCTTAGCCCTTCACAAGACTAAAGAGTGTTAAAGATTACATTCTTGCGTGCTTTGAAAGCATTCTTCAGCAACAAACCAACACCCTAGACACAGGCTGTGCATACAAAATGGAATTAATGGGCACATAGAAAGTGAAGTCCGTTTTTCACCAACCAACAGGGGATACAACGGCATTGCTGTTTTTTGCCACAACTGTTGCGTATTGACTTGATTTTGTTTTAAAAAAGGTAGCGTTTTTGCTTCACTAGCTATTACTTACAATTTGCACTTTGATTTGTTCAAGTGAAAAATATAAAACGGTTTAAATAATGATATATATTTATGTTATATAATTATTATATATAACTTTTAGCATTATTATATATATAACTATAGTTTTAAAAAGTAACTGAAACCCATATACAGTATTTGATTCAGTTCAGCTAACTGAGTAACATTTAAACTTGGCTTATAAAACACATGGTTCCTTATTGGAAAATCAGTATGATGATGAAGTATGAAGTAAATGGGACTTCTAAATCGACATCCCACAAAAAAAGAGGGAAAAATGTTGAAAAAAGTGGAATTTGTATTGTATATGATGTGAAATATCCTACTTGTAAATGTTTTTACATGTTTAGGCTTGTACTATCCACAGGAAATCCACAGTTCAGCCAAGTAACATTGACTAAACATTGACTTTTGTAGCATGATGAAGAAACTTGACATCTTTAGAAAAAAGCCAGCAGTCACAGTGTGTGAACTCTGCATATGCTGTCAGAAATAATGAGAAATATGTAACAGACACTCAGACATTCACACCCCATGTTCCAATTGTCAGGTCTGGAAGGAGAGGGTGGGGGCAAGGGACAATATAATGGCACGGCTTTTTATATTTTGGTTTAGGCCCACCACTTCAGCTGGCTTTCTGTTGTTTTTTTTTGTATTTTACTCTCAGAGAACAGACTGCTGTTTCAACTTCTTTAGTCACCCACGGGCTCTTAAAGCCCCCTATACACTGCTGCCACCCCATCTGCGAAATCAGCCTGTCCAGCATAAAACGCTCACTAACACCCCCCAGAACAAGAGAGAGTACAGAGAAAAGCCCGTCCATAAACGAGGATTAGCAGGGCAAGGCAAGAGACCAGGGAAGAGGGGGAAGAGAAGGAGGTATAACGTGTGTCATAGTTACATCTTGGTAAGACCAGCTAATGCAAACCCTCTGACTAACAACAAGTATACAGCATGAGAACATTTTTAATATACAATACACCCATTACTACAACAAATACATCATAATTGTACATGAATATTCACCAAAACAATAAAAAAAAATATTAGACCTTGAAATAATTGAAGGTCATGAATAACAAATTAACAGATGACAGTGTCACTGTGGTTCTTTGTAATTTAATTGTTTGTACTATCCTTCAGCAATAATGTTGCTGAAGTGTCCTTGGGCAAACCATAAACAGGGATTAGCAGTGTAAGGCTCGGCACGGTTCAAAAACAGGAGGAAGGAGATAAGGTATGAAGTGTGTATTCCAGTTCCCCTTTGGTAAGACCGGCTGATGAAATGTCCTCTGACTGATATGCTGCAGTTGTCGTGTCTGCGACCCTGCTGACCTCCATGGAGCCCAAAACGTAAGCTGGCTCCACACTTGTTCTGAACACTCCAGTTTTTAGATTCACCCGGCTCCAGCTGTAGCGGTATAAGGGACAGTTGTTTAGTACTCTATATGTGAACTCTGTTCCTCCTGTGATTTTTATTATAAACTCCCATTTCCATAAAAATGTAAATACAAAAAACTCAGTTATTTTATATTATTATGTCATATAACATGACTCTTCATTCAATTATTTTTTTGAAACTAGATTATTATTATTAAGCTGGATATTCCCTTCAGGTCATCATTCCTATCCAAAATTAACTGCTGACAGTGTTACATATAGAAGAGAGAGAGAGTCCAGTAAGACACAAAAAAACATTATTAGGTTGTAGCCCACCCCATTCTCTGTTACAGCCTGCAAACAGATAAAGCCATTATTGTTAAACCTTTAAATAGAGGATGCTCATTCTCTAACGTGTTTCCTAAAACACAACTAGCCTTGGTGTAAATGCATTGTTACCTTATACTGCCCCATACACTGGTCCATTAACTCCCATTGACCTATGTGTCTTTGAAGTGAGTGAACTGGTGTGCTGACTCTGTGACTCTGAGACGTGCCTGTTGCCGTAGTTGTAATGTCATGAGCAGATCAAGTTACCACACTCTGTTTTACTGTCCCTTTACCTCCTTCACCTACCTACAGCACAGATCAGAGAAACCAGGGGCAAGATCACACCAAGCTGTGCCCCAACTGTGACCATCAGGGGTCGGGGTCAGAGGTCACAAGGACTGGTGTAGGGTTCAAGAGTTGTTATATATCAATTAGAGGGCAGGAAGAGGGGAGTTACGTGGCCCTGGAGAGAAACAAGAGGGTGGCTGCTCACCTTTATTTATCCTGATTTACATACAAACTGTTCTACGCATTCACAGAGGCTATATAACTGATCTTGCATCTGTGGCTAGTTATTTGGCACTCATTGGATATGTAGTATGTAGTGCCATTTCATTACATACAAGTGATACCTCCACCAGACCAAGAGCAAATCAGTTTCAAAGACAAATGCTGGATAATTATGTTAAAACATTCTCTTATTTCCTCACTTCCTTGTCCCTTGTCAAGTGAAGGACAGAAAATAAGCTTTAGCTCTGTAACCCAGGGAAGTGATTCAAGGTTGGAGGAGATTATTCTTATGATGTAATGTTTGGAAATGGGGGACAAGGAGGGGGGTAGCTCCATGTAATAGATGCTATCCTCCAGAGTGGGATCTTCACATCATTGCGGAGGTCTCATTTACTTTGGCCGAGTCTTGCTTAAGTCATCTTCTCTAGAATACGATACAGCACATGAAACATAGACATACATGTAGACACATACAAACACCTGGGTTTAATTTTGTTTTTGAACCATGTGCGTGTTTGCGCTCGGCAAACTTCAGACCCTTCCGAAAGACAGCTTAAAAGCAGAGAGCCATAGCTCGGAGTCGCGTTAGAGCCCAGTTTGCATCATAGTGGTGGACATGAAAGTACATAAAGTGATATGACATAAAGCCTGCAGCTCACACACATCTCCTTGCAAACACTACGTAACATGCACACATTCGTGCAAAAACACAAATGCACAGATGCACACAAACACAGGCACAGGAAAGCAAGTGGAACATCATTCACCTTCACAAACACACAACACTTGCTCAATAAGTACTGTATTTATAGACATATGCAATGCACAAATACTGTGCGTACGCACACACTCACACACTGTGCCCTCCACTTTCAGGCCACTTGTTCTGTTAGAAACCAATTTAGCCAGAGTTGCTTACTTTTCAGGGTAAGGGAAAGTGGAGAAGTTCTTGAAGTAGTGAGGCAGGGTAGGCACAATCCAGATGAGATACTTAAGTCTGCTTTATTTACATTTGCTCCATCCTCTTCATTGAGAGGAAAAAAGAAAGGCACAAAGCTAGTCATCCAATGCTGTACGTGATGTGTGCTCTATATTAAAATTAAATATTTATATGTATACTGTATATA
>JAPMOB010235552.1:0-16190 GCA_029875015.1 Lepomis gibbosus
CTGAAACTGTTAATTATAACGTTACCATGAATAGTAACGTTATGTCAGACCTTAAAAGTGAGCAGTGGACCTTAATATGTTACTCAGCAACCACTAATCAACACACTGTCTATTCAATTCAATTTTATTTATATAACGGCAGTTCACAACAAAAGTATTTCTTTTCCTCATAGTATTGCCCATTTAACCCTATTTTGAAATAATATTCAATGTTGAGATATTTGAGTGGGGAGTCTGGGGGTCCTCCCCCAAACATTTTTGAGCATTAAACAATTTTCTTACATCTAAAGAAATATTCTACACCAATTTATGGTGGAAATTATTTTATATGAATTTTATTTATATAAAAAGGAAACACAAAATTCAGCTGGCAGGTGATAATTCAAAATATAAAAACATAATGCAGTACCAGCAGCTTGTTCATTTAACTTAAGTTTCTTTTTTGGACAGTGCACATACCTTTCTTCTATGTTTGCACTGCATGTTTTCTTATTAACCTTTCTTAAAGCCTTTTCAGTTATTTACCATTTTTTTATTGCAAGCAACATTTTTGACAAATACTTTTAAAAAGTGTGTATATACTGTACATAGAAGGCTCGGCAGAGAGGCTGGAGGTCTGTCAATTTTGTGTGAAAATGGTGTAGTTGTTTAGTCAATATGGATAATAGATAAAAAGTCAGTGTTGTGGTGCTCATAGAAAATACTGTGTGGTATCTGTAAGTTGACCCTGAGGCTGTAGTCCTACAGTCTGACACCCAGTCTGCCAATGTACTAAGTATAAGCACATCCACACGGTGAACACTACTGCTGTGCTAACTGTTATGTGTTTTACAAACTGTTAGATGTCTGAACTCCACACACTTAACAAAATAAAAAAACAGGACTTGGACTTAGATATGGAGATAAAAATAAGCGCTGAGGACATTGGAAATCCAGCAACTACAAAGAGAAGTGATTTAGTGCTTTAGTGTACTAGAAGTACACTGTAAGCCAAACTGTAACACAATCTATTGCGGTAATCATTGTTTTCTCTCCCAAACACGCAGTTGTTTCATGAATAAACAGTGCAATAATTATGACAGTTTCAGTTAAGAGCTGTGAGATTTATAGCTTCTCACACATTCAGGCGGTCCACAATTGGCTGCCACACTTTTTTTTGCTGGTTTATTGCTGTACCCGCGTTACATTTTCTTTTATTTATCCTTTTTTATTTTTTACAAGTGCCATGGTAACGTGAAACTGAGTCAAGGCTTAATTCAGCCAGGATAACTGGAAAATCCCAGCTTAATCCCTTATCTTCCTTTTGTGCAATACCCCTCTGGTCTTGCTGCCTAGTTTGGGATTGTGTGTGTTGTTGTTGTGTTTGATTTTGTGCTTTTTAGGCATCTTGCTTTAGTGTCTTTAGTTAATAAATCCCATGGATTTGGTTGTTAAAGGTGTCTTTCTGTGGTTCTGTTGGGTCAGTGGAGTGTTGTTCAACCCATAAGGCCACGTAAGGGTGGGGTGTAACAAATGGGGTTTGTACGGGATATATGCATCCATAAGGTGAGTTAAATGTAAGTGGGTTTCTTGTCACAATGACAATACTAACATGCTAATGTTAAGCAGGTATAATGTCATGTTCCCCATCACAGTTTATTGTATTAGTAAGTTAACATTTACACATTAGGACAAAGTAAAATACAAAAATAAATACAAAGTAAGTGAGGATGATGGAAATGTCTTCATTTTTGCAGGTTTTTACTCAATTCTAAATCAAAGAATTAGACAATTTAACATTTTGTCACTGTCCTTTCCTAGCTCTTTGTTGACCAGGTTGAAGTTATTACCTGTAGTTAACGCTCTGGGAGTGGTGGGGCTTCTTGGTCACTTTAAGTTGTTGGTTTTGTGCAGAATGTGCATACAGTAAACAAAGTAAATTCGTTTTGGTATTTGAACTATTTAGATATTCATTATTTTCTGATTACAAATGTAAGTTTATCCACAAGTAAATAGTTAAAACACAAACAATGCATCTTGTTGTTCATTATTATTTACTTATTTCTTGTATAACTTGTGATAAAATTTCAAAAAATGGACTATAAGTTCTATGGCATCAAATGTGGTCATAGAGAGCCCTCTACTGGATAAAGTGCACTATTTATATAAAGCTGTATTGGTCCTGTTGAGTGTACAGGAAGAACAACAGGAAGAATTGCATGTTTAATGTTTGAGATACTGAAGTATTAATGTTAAAATTATTAGGAAAATAGTAATTAGTAGTATGTTTGTCAAAATGTTGGAAGGGTTCATTTATAGAGAACTGTAAATATTTATGTAACTGTTTAATTATGGGATGAGTCTACCAGGCTAATGTCTGCTGAAATGCATGCTGATTTATACATTAAGTGTGCAGCTTTATTTGTTTTACTCTCGTTTTCTTACTTTAGTCTCTGGAAACACATTTGTATCTGTTTAAAAACATAAATACAGTTCTTTTAATGACTGCTTTGGAATCAATGCCCTAAAAATAACACTGAAATGGGAATACATGTTTGTTTGGGACATAAAAAATGCTGCTTTTAAAACAGTATGATATGTGACAATACATTTTGACAATATATAGTGGGTCTGTCAATGACAGATTGTTGAAAAGTGAATTAACACAAGAGATTTGTAAAATGACACACTGGTTCTTCACACTGGTTTCCCCACAGTAATACAACCTTTTTCATTTTCCTTTGTCATTTACACAATTTTTGGATTGCAGCTCAAGTCAGTTTTGTCATTACAATGTTAATTTTCAATATTCTCCTTCAGGTTTTTGTATCTGAGCAAGACACTTAAACCCTAGGCATGTGACCTCTGACATATATAGCAATTGTAAGTTGCTTTGGATAAAAACGTCAGCTAAATGTTCAAGTGTAAATGTATTATTCTACTTATCATTTTTATTCAAATACAAAAAAATAAAGTAACAGCATTTATTTTAAATCATCAGTTTATTAATGAATTTAAGGCCACTCAGGACTGTGCAGAAAAGAGCAGATATAACTCACAAAGCCACATTGCCCTTGCTTGGGTCAGTACTACTTTGTGATGACTGCTTTCTATTGTTGCTGAGCTAATCCACATCATAACGGAGTCGATTCAAAATCAAAACTTAAATTTAAAAAAAAGCAACTTTATGAAAACCCAAAACATCAGATCAAGTGTTTACACAGTAAATGACCAGAGACTGTGCATTGTGACTTTGGGAGAATAAGCTGATTTTGCTCACAAATGCTACTCTTATCCTCAAATTTTACACAACAGCGAGGAGCACTCTGCACAGCAGATGGAAACTTGCTTATAAAGTCACAATAAGACAGTTTCCAGTTCACAACATAAACACTGCAGCATGCTTCATAGTTTCTAGTTGAGTACGGATAAGCATCACCTCCATGTTGTGCTCAGTACATTCCCATGACCTTGCTAATAGGTTCCTTGCCATGCATTTTTACTCTTGATATAAAGATGCTATTAGTGACCATGTGTTGAAATACCACTATTATGAGTTGCTAAGGCCATAGGAGTTGAATATGAATTCACATAAAAATATGATAATACAGTATATAGTCATCTATTTATGAAAATCACAGGCAACCACCATCAAAGCTCATCTTGTCCACTTCAGCAGACAAATACCACAATGGCATGAAGATAAAAAAATTTCAGTACAGCGTTTGAAGCTCCCTCATCCCATCTGTGGTTTTCACTAGATACATGATGGGTTTGAAATTCTTTAAACAGAAATGAAAGCAGCTACAAATATGGATAGGAAGATATGATAGGCCCGCCCATTCAGATACCATAATACAGTGTAACGGAAATCAATCACAACATATGGAGTATATATATATATACATACACACACACACATTCATACATCACAGCTTTCCATGCGGTTGTCTTTGGTTTCAGCCTGTTTACCTGCCAGTACAGCCACACTTTTGGTAAAGAGACTGCGTATTTTTTTCTCGTGTAAACAATCAAATCTGTCAGTTTGGAGATAGGTGAAGAGGAGGGTGGAGGGTCTACATGCGGCATACGGGCACTAGTGGGAAGGACATGGTAGATGTGTTAAAAGACTAGTTTTTCAGAGTAACATCGCAGGGAAACAAGGTCACTATTGATGAGAAAGAAAGAAACCTGTTACATTATTTGTGAGCCAACTTATAACTTAAATATTACTGTATCTGTGTCACATCTCTGAAATTTTATTAAATGATGCTGTGTTGGATGAAAACCTTACACCTATGTCAACTTGATGACAGTGATTTTAGACATTAATTTTCAAATTCAAATTAAATCAGTCCAAGATGATGTTTGCCTACGTAATTGTGGCTGCAGAAATGATTTTTTTGCAGAGCAAATGCCCTTTTCTAGTAAATTTCTCAATGCTTCATATAAATTAAGGACACAAGATGGGCAAAGTATAGGAAAAAAGCAAGCCAACACTCTTCGGGGCCACATTTACACAACTGATTATTCAGTATACTGTACATAATCGACATACATTTTAAAAAAGAATTAAGCAAGACCGACTCCATTTTGATGTGAATCACAAACTCATCTGAAGGCGGAGGACTGATCACTGCCACCAAGACCTGCTCCATTTGATAAAAGCAAAAACAAACAAACACACAAACAAAATTCAATCATATGATGAAGCTATTAGATATGCTGAAATTTTAAAGGCTCAAATGAATGCACTGACTAAGAAACAGTTCACAGAGGATTCGTACCTTGGCCTTGGTGTACAGGACTAAAAATGTTTTCATTCCTCTTTCACACTGGTTATTCTGACTGAACATGACAATAGGCAAAATTAAAGTGTATAGCATCCATAACTCTGAAAACATTAGAAAGATTTAGTTTATCTTTTCATACACAAACCAAACAGATTTAGATCAGCATCTCTGTGTAGGAACCCTTTCTAAACAAGACCCAAGATATTTGCAGACAAATACGGATATGTACGCTCTCAGAAGCAGCAGTAAGTGTAATACACAAATCTGTCAAATTCCTTCACTCAGCACTCCCTGTAGCAGCTTCACACACTCCGTCTGAAACAACAAACGTCCCCTTCACTCATGTATTCATTGGTGTTGAGACAAAAAATGAGTCTGACTGTTGTGGCACAGTGTGACTGATGCAAACTGCAGCTACCGCTCGATTAAACCCAATATTCTAAATAATGTAAAGTACAATTAAAAAGACTAAAGAAGAACAAGATTCTAAGGCATCACAAGGTTTAAACAGCGACCACAGTGCTGTAGATATACAAACTCATAGAGTCCAACTTTTACCCTTCACTCTTTTCTGTGCCCCCCCTTGGAAGAACCAAGGTGAAGAGCAGTCACCTCAGAGTTGAGAAATTCAGATCTATTGTTTTTATTTTTAATAAATCAGTTGTTTTGAATCACACAAATCAGTGCCCCACTGTCCACAGGCAGTATGATGTTGATTCTCCACAAACTGATTCCTCCACAAACTGAAGAAAAGGCTTAAAATAAGCAAAAACAATCCAGGCCACTGAGGGAAACCATCCATTGAAGTTATGGCAAAGTGAAAACATGTGCAGCCTCTTAGAGTAGACTATTCCTTTGAAGGGCCCTCTTTGAGTTTGGCAGGGCCTTTCGCTGGAACTTTAGCAGCTGCTGGGACTTCGGCAGGTGGTTTAACTGCAGGTTTGTCTGCACTTTTGGCAGGAGGTTGTCGTTTAAGGGGAGGTGGATGTAGGCCGGCCTCAGTGCCGATGTTGACAGTGATGTTGGTGTAGAGGGGCAGGTATTGCCGTGAGATTGTCTCATATTCAACTGTGTTCATCCCATCAGACTTCCAGGTCTGACGTGTCTTGGCCAGCATGTTGAACCTTTAAATGGAGAGCAAAGGCAGAGCAGTGAATATTGGATGGAATATGGCTGCGTACCTTTACATTTTACCTGTACACTAAAACAAAAACATAACAAATACTATTGTTTTATATGGTTTCTATTTATGATCAAGCTGAACAGAGTCTGTCCTCTTAACAACAAATTTCACATTTTTTGAGTCTGCATGCAAATTACATTCAGATCTGCTACAAACTTCCCACTAAATGCCCCAACTTGTTTACTGTACCTCTTTGGGTTTACATCATTGCCTTTGTCCAGCTTGTGTTTGATCATCTTGTAACGGCCAACCTTCAGTGATGGACGAGTGATATACATCCCCGCAAGAGACACTCTGAGAAGAGAAGAAACAAATATCATCTATCACAAAGTAAAACTGGATTACTCACACATCTTCTTATGTGGTTCAAAAAAACATGAACAAAAATATTGATCCTGTATCCATAACAGAGTGGTCATTTTTCTATTTATTTATTTATTTTTTTTAGTCAAACCAACAGTACTTTGTGGTAAAGTGAGTGCTATTTTTGTTCAGTGTTTAGTACCAATGTCATACTAGAGGTTTACTTTAAATTTAGAGTTTAGAAGTCATTCAAGTAGAGCTTGGAAATATTTGCCAGGTTGGCTACAGATTAGGGGTGTAATGGTAAAAAATGTTTTCGGAACAGCAGGGTACACAAAATCACATTTTAGTCGTTTATTTTTAAAAATGTAACATTCAATAGGGGCACATTGGCCATTATTCTTAATGTAGCAGGTAATGCTCTAAAATACTGGAATATCATCAGTACAAAAAACAATAATGTCATAAATGCTTCATCCAGACTCTGATCCACTTATTACACTCATTATCCACCAGCTCTGGTCTCTCATTTGTATCCTCCATTCATAGGCAGACATAGACATGAGCTTAACCTGCCAAAGCTTCTTCGGACTAGCTTGCTAAAGCTGATAACTGGTGCACTGCCAAAACTTTCAGCAAAGACAGACGACAGAACCACGACTCGAGACGTGGACGTTTGTATCACGTTTTCAGTCACAATTTCAGAACCATCACATCCCTACTAAGGATGTATTACTTCCATAATGGAACCTCTCATCCTAAAGAGGACCTTGCCTAAACTATTCTTACCTTACTCCAATATCATCATCCTCTCCACCCCAGCCCCAGTAATTGTTGGGAAAGCCGTTCATTTTGAGGTAGTGCAGTGGTGTCAGAGCTGACACTCCTCCAAAGTACATCTTGTACGGAAGCCTGGAGAAGATTAAAGGTTACAATAACACAGTAAAGTATTTCAAACAGATGTGGAACATAGAATGTGCCATGGGTCTATCTGTGAAGAGCAAACACTTTCATGGACATTCACAGACAAGAAAGAACATACTTATAGCCAAACTTGTCCATGGCGATGGCTGCGTGCTTGGGGTTGGAGTCGCAGACGTAAGTGTTACGATCGTCCTCCGGAATGAGGTCCACATCATGAAAGAAGAGACAATCCCAGTCTTCCTCCTTCATGGCCTCCCGGAAACCCACATTCATCAGCTTGGCCCTGTTAAAAGTGTAGTTTCCAGCCTGCGGAGTAAACACAAACACTTAATGTCTGTGTGTTACAATGATCAGAATGGTCAGACGTGAATGAAGTGAGAACTTTTGACATGGGAGTGCGTGATGTGGAAAAACTAACTAATGACAGATAAGCAGCAGAACTTCCTCTGTTACAAGAATTAATAACATTACTGTATTTCAATACTGGATGAACTGGAAACTTAAGCTGGAACACATTCATCTTTAGCTGAGAAAAAATATTCTTCCTTTATAGTTTTAATACACAAAATAGTGTCATAATTCACAATATTTAAAAAAAAAGTCACACAATATAATATATAACACTCAACAGTAAAATATACTGCTCACCTCTATCGCAATGTTACACCATATTTACCAGGCCTTACTCACATGTTAATTCCCTGAATCTTTACAAACATTTTAAGTAGCTGAATCATCCTAATAAACACAGTGCAGGATCTGATGTATCATTTATAAACCTACTAGACTACGGGTAAGCTAACGACTGGGTCTCAAACTCTGTTTGTGGGCGACTTTGCTGTAAAAGATGTAAGCAGTAAGGCTCTCAGACAACAGGCTTTTCTCATGTAATATCATCCCTGCTGAGTCAACACGCACGCATGCATGCATGATTTAGGGTACACATGATTAATATTACGGTGTCCGTCAGTGTCGAGTTGATTCGCTTTGTGGCTCGACATTACTTTTTTTAATTTAATTATTATAAAACTATATTTAAAATATCTTTTAATATTACCATGTGGTGCTTTTATTTGCTATCTTGATACATTTTATGTTTACACACTTTGAATTACCTTGTTGAAATGTGCTATACAAATAAACTTGCCAGCTCAAGAGGTGAAAGAGATAAAGTGCTGAGGAGTAAACATGAAAGAATTGTTACAAGCAGCTAAAGAGATTAAACCCTCTAAGCCACTTGAGCGTTCTCATCCTCTAATATTCACATCTCAAGACAGCACACCAGAGGGCACTCATCACCCTGTGTACTCATTTTTAATTATTGTAAGTAGGTAAGAGTTGTATATGATATGTAAGTTTATATATCATGTTTATATTTTTATAAGTAGTAGTGAAGTAGTGAAATATGTAAATTCTACTGTGTATAAAAGCCCAACCAGGGACAGGAGTTGAAAATTAGCATTAGCTATAAACTTTATAGGCAGCACTTCAGTGATTGACACGGTTTGTTTGCAGTGTGTGTGTGTGTGTGTGTGTGTGTGTGCGCGCGTCACCTGGTGAATGACGTAAATTCCATACTGGAGCTGCTGTCGCTGCAGAAAAGGATGTAGGTAGTATAGTAGGAACTTAAGATGGTGTTCTCTGTGTCTGTGGGGAATGATGATGGCTGTTTTGTGCCTCGCCTCACAGTCAGGTGGCCTGTAGCGTCCTCCGCGCACCACAAGTGGATTTTTCCTCTGAACCTCTGCTAGAGTGAGCCCTGATGGAAAGCTGACGTGGATCGGACCGCCTGGGAGCAGAAAATGGTCTGCTGTCATTACCAGTCAGAAACCAGATATGTTTAATGGAGTGAAGGCAAATAATCTGGTTATAGTATTAATGCTCTTGATTTGAATGACCTTCTCTCAGTAGTATGCTGAAAGAACAAGTGTTCTGACAATAAACACTTGGTCAAATAAGTCTTTAATTTTTCTACAAAAATATTTATTTTTTGAGGAAAAGGGACTGAAAAAAAGATTTACCAATTGTTAAAAAATATTTTATCATAATAGTTTTGAATGTTCTGCCTCAGATTTGTTAAGTCATCTACTGTTTGGCTTCAAGTATTTATCACATTCTAACCATAAAGAAAAGTTTAACCTTACAATTAACCATCTGGTTTCTTCAATTTTCACTCAGCAGCAAAAATCAGCCTTTAAACTTGAAAGAAACAATGATTTGACATATGTTGTGACAATTATTGATATTGAATGATATGAAATGTTTTTATTGTGATAACATTTTGGGCCATATCACCCAGCCCTAATTTTGAGTTAATTAGCTGATTGGAGCTTTTCTCAGGTCAGTATTTCTGTATTATAAATTCTTAGTTCTAATTCAAAATCTACATTTTGAGATACTGGATTTGAAGCTGTACTTACAGATCAAAATTAAAACCAAAAAAAGCCTTGAAATATTTCACTTTCTCTGTAATAAATCTAGAATATATCACAGTATCATTTTTTAAAAATTCAATTACGGAAGAAAATAATGAAATAAATATTTTGAGGTGAACCTATAAATAATTGTTAGTCACAGCCTTAGATGTTTTTTGTCAACCCAGAAAGTGCACCCACCCAAACTTTGGCTGACACATTCCAACCTGACCTGTTCGAACTGTTGCAGTACATGAAAATCAGTCATTCAATCCTCGTCAAACCCATTTCAGTCAACCTCCTGATGGCTTCTGTTCACTTGCCTGACAGAGTATTCAGTAATACCCTAATGACCTTTAAGCATTATTTTTTTCTAGAAAAGAAGTCAATGCCTTGTGGCTCAGTTATCAGCATGTAGTTCAAAATCTGTGGCAGTACTGTAGGAACAAAGGGGCAGAGGGCAGAGCTTAGAGAGCAGAAAACTAAGCCTGCTTTGACATTGCACCCTATGTATAATGAACAAACATTGACTAGGATCAGATTTTTAGGTAATGTATAAAAAGGGTATGGCAAGGACAAAGACAAAGAAGACACGTAACAAGGTCTGCTTACTTCCCCCAAGCGTTCAGATTTTTGTGGTATGAACAAGGGCTGTGCAATTGATCAAATTTTATTTTCGATTACAATTTTGGCTTCCAAAGATTATGAAAAGAAGATCGAGATAAAAAAGATTACTGTGCTGCATTCCTTTTTGCAATAATGCTCTCATTCTTTATAAACTCACTGCACCCCTTTCTTTTAGAGTAGAGGCTCCTGCCCCTCCCTAAATTCCCAAGCTCTGTGGCATGTTTAGCAACCTGGGCTGCCTGCCTAGGTGCACCATGTGTGGCTGCTATGCCCAGCCACACATGGTGTACCGAGGCAGACAACCTAGGCAAACACTTTTTGGCTGTCATGCTCTCCAGGATGCTCTTTAAAGTTTATAATAGTTTACATTGTCTTATTTCATGGGATATTTGGGGCAACACATATATATCAACTTTTATATAAATGCATGATATTTCCTAAGGCATTGAGTAATCTTTAAAGAGCAATTCTTTAAAAATTCGGGATCTCAATATTTACCAAAATAATCTAGATAATGGATTTTATTATTAGTAGCCCCAGTAATTACTGGTATTTTCAAGGTTGAGATCGATCATTTTTCCTGTTCAATAGACGCACTGTGGTAGCTTACCTACAAATTACATTGTCTACAAGTTTTCATTCACTCTGTGTTGAAATGAACAAAAACAAATGGATGAAAAATGAAGGACAACTAATAGTCTTATCTAACTGTCTAATAGTCTTGACTGATAATTGTTACAGTACAATATGTACCATTTGATATATGCATCTGCTTTCTCTTAATTACCCTTCATGATTGCTAATTTGCCCTTAAAAGTTAATGACCACAACTCGTAGATGGATTGAATTCTTATGGATCTTTACCAGTATGGAGGAGTAGAATATAAAAAAAAGGAGCCCCGTTGAATTATATTAAAATAAAATAAATGATCCAGGTCACCACAATAGCACCAGGAAACTGTTGTCTTTTATTTCCCTACATAAATCATTCAACTTAGTTCCCCTCCCCTCCCATCCCATATGGTCCCCTGGTCATCTATGCCCCATGCTCTCATATCAGGCGTGGACTGCCTCTTCCTGTTTACCAGGATTTCAATTTACCTTGCTGGTAAACCCATTGTTGCTGGATTCTGGTACTATGTGTGATTTAAAAAATGTCTTTGATGCTAGGGCTGGGACATAAAACAATAACAATAATTATTGCAATGTAATTTTACAAATTAAAGAGGTGGTATTATGCTTTTTGGCTTTTTCCATCTCCTTTATTGAGTTATATATCTTTTTTGTGCATGCAACAGGTTTGCAAAGTGAAAAAGCCCAAAGTCCAGCCCAAAGGAAGTTCCCATGTCCCATAGAAAGCTGTGCTCTGAACCCTTGAAAACAGCTCGTTTGTAGTCGAGCCCTTCACTTCCTTTACTTGCAACGTCACAATGAAAACGCATCATAAAGCTTGCCAAGTGGCTGGCGGGGTCAGGCACACCCTCAAACCAAGCTAGTCTGAGCGGAGGCCCCTTGGCTCGACTCGCCTTTGTTTGGGTTTCCATTGTAGAAACGTTGTTCCTGTACCTGCTTCCAGGTACTTTTTGTCATATCACCTCACCTCCCTCGAAGTTCCAAGAGGAGGGATACTAAAATGTAACGTGAAAACACGACAGACTGCTGATTGGTTAGAGAAAATATTCACTATTCACTGCATTATCATTGCGTGCACCAGACAGAGGCCAGCAACAGAAAGTTATATATTAGAGTTATCGTATTGAATTTCTTCACTAAATCTAAATCAGCTGTGTCGATTTCAAATATTGACAGTTTTACGGGAAGTGATGGCAGAACAAAAATGTTCTTGAATATTTTCGGAGTTGTGGAGCTCCAAAAGTGGCTGCAGGGGAAGCCTGTGCCAACCCATGGGAGGAGCGTGTGAGGCCGGCCAGCCGCCTGCTCACAGAGCCCTCTGCTCCCGCCGTCACGCAGACCTCTGCAGCAACAACAGCAGAGGAAAACACAGCGGGAAGGTTTTCATACCGCTTATCTGTCTTTACATTCTGAGTAATGTTGAAACGTTTTAACTTAAAAAAGAGAAAGCTGTGTGGATTGCTGGTGTGTGTGTCGCATTGAACATTACGTCGCGGCAGTTGCGTGTAGCGTCACTATGACGACAAATATGAAAAATATGGTGTTTTTTGAAAATTAAACCATGTAAACCTGTTCCGATACAACCCCTAATTAAGATTTTGAACCTGAAAATGAGCATAATACCACCTCTTTAACAAATATACAAAATAACAATATATTGTCAATAAATATTTGATTTAATTCATTAGAATCACGATCAAAATAGCACTTAATTTTTCTATTAAGATGTACTTTGTTGAGGAAAAGGAACATAAAAAACAGTTACTAATGATATCTTTTGAAAAAAGATTTGATCATAATTGTTTTGAATGTTCTACCTCAGATTTGTGAAGCGATCTGCTGCTTGTCACGCTGACCATAAAAGATAGTTTAACCACACAATTAACTATCTTGCCCTTAAATTTTCATTCAAGGGCAAAAATTTTCCTTTAAGATTGAAAGAAATACTGATTTGACATTTACCGTGATAATTATCAATATAGAATGATATGATTTTTTTTTATCCTGATAACAAATTTGGCTGTATCGCCCAGCCCTATTTGATGCCTTTCAAGTGTGGTGTTTTGATGCAAAAATTTCAAGGTGCTTCCCCAACAAGTCCTGTTCAGCACAACTAAATGCTCAGTATTAGTGTGTCATGATCCACATGTTAAACCAGTTTCAGTGAAACTCTAGAAGGTTTCTGTCCACTTCCTTCTCGGATCTTTTAGTTTGTTCAGGATGTCTATCCTACTTAACCTGCTTAAACAAATACACCTGTTACTACAAAGCAATTTTGCAGGCTGGAATCTTTCTACAGTCAATTCGAGAGCAGGTGATGAAACAGGTGATTTTGTACAACTCTATTCCAAGTAGTGCGATGGTCCACCAACTATCATTACAAGTGATGGCTTAACTTCATTGAGCTAAATGGAAATGTCTGACAACTGTGGTACTGTTATGCAGTATCCCCCCTGAAGTTTCTTCCTCACACATGTCATTGCCACAACTTTTTCGGCATTCGTCCTTCTGTTGTTGCGCATTGATCTATGAAATACATAGCTATATTTCGTGAAATTACAGTCTGCTTAAAGCCGGCATAACGCAAGCGATAACGCCACCAGTAACGCCCCCCTTCCCGCACGAAGCATTTATTAATCGCTGTTAATTACTGTCGAAGCTACAAAGCTCAAAAGGTGACATTGTATTTTTGTAGTCCATTCCTGTAAATACAGATTTACAGGTGTGAAGGAGAGAGTGAACTACCTTTAGTATCACATTCTAATCAGGTACTGTGGAATAAAACAGAAGCAGACAAGACCACTTACCTATAAGAGGGGATGTCTTAGAGCAGTAGGGCATCTCATCTCCATGGCTGTGAGCTTTGGATAGGTGGGAGAGATTAGCATATACATCCCCTCCAGGGATGCCAGCTGCTGTGTGGTTGCGGCCTGACAAACCAGTGGGGTCGGGCTTGCGGAAGATGCGGATGAAGTAAGAGACCCTCTTCTGGTATCCCTCTCGGGACAAGAGTGCCATGACCACGAGCTGGATACCCAGGAACATGAAAATGTAGCGCCATTTGGACTGGAAGCTGACCATGGCGATGGCTCTACGTCGTCAAAGCAACAGAGGTCCAGAAAAGGCAGTGCAGAAAAGTTACATGCAGTAATCTGTGGCAAAATGAGATATGAAAAAGAGCAAGATGAATGAAAAAATAGACAAAAGTAACACAAAAAGGCACTTGTGGTAGGCTGTACTTGGAAAAAAACAAAAATAGAAAAGAAAATAGAAAAATACTCTAAACGAAGAAAAAGATTTTGCCTACTTTACTCTATTTTACTGCATTCCCTGCGGCAGGTCACTGTGTGGCAAATATCTCCAAAGCAGACTGTGGGTCCAATTTGTGATTGGTGTGGGGTGGAAATGCCAGTCCCACATCATGTGGTTTCACCCCCATTGAATTCCATCCATTGCCCTGTGAAGCTCATTCTCCTCTGGTCAAATAAATGGCAGCGTCAGTGTCTCTCACTCACTCACTCTTCCTCCCTTTGTGAGCGTTATGCTGCCTTCTGTTCTCCCTCATGTTCACTCCTGAGGGAGGCCTCTTCAACAACAACAGCCGCCATGACAAAAGGGACCATATGCAGGCGTACAGGCCCTATACTTTACAGAGGATTACACAGCTTCCATCGACTCACTGCCCGACTGGCTGAAGAGACAGGGGGAGTGAACCATGACCAGTGTGGGAGGAGTGGTCAGAGGGTTGCGTGTGGGTTACTGTGTATTTGTTAGAGGGAGGGTTTCAATGGCTGAGAAAAAAAAATGGGAGAGGAGATGGAGGAAGAGGAGGAGGTGGGAGAGTTTTGATTCCCACTGCTATTTTCCCATAATGACACGATTCACAACTATAAGACACCTCAAGCAGGTCACTGCACTGACAGCCACTAGACTTTATGGACAGGAACTGGACCAATCCCTCCAGCACGGCTCTGAAAGACAAAAGAGGGGGAGGGACAGTTACAATGACTGACACCCTTTAGTTCAAACTGTTGTCCTCAGCAATTTTGTATTTACAGCAGAATGACTTTTCCATACAAACAGTGACTAATTGTTTGCAATGTAAGCCCAACAAATGGATTGTGTTTGTTTACATGGGGACTAAACAGCACAGTTGGATACCCTTGACTAATCAAGCCCAGCATGGGCTCCAGAAGCCTTGCCTAAAGGGAGGCCTGCAGCCCACAGCGATAGCAGACGGGAAGTCGCCCACCACCGTGTGAATGAAACTTGCTAGTTTTGGAGCCAAAAAACTCAGTGGTCTTGTTGCTTTAGGTAGCTGCAATGTTGTGTTTGTCAAACTTGCATAATCCATATCCCTGCTCTGGTGCTGGTCTGCTGCAGTATCCAGCACATCCTTAGTTGCAGATCAATTAGTGCTTGTTAAAGTAGCCAGCCTCTCACCACTAATCCTAATCCCACTGAATGCTACGAGACTTGTGGGGGAGAGAGAGAGAGAGAAATAAAATAGTTTTACAGCTTAGATTTTATTCCAAAACGCATATGGACTTAGCTAATGTTTAAAGTCACAAAGCTTAGGCATATTTCCCTGTACATTTATATTTTACTTGGCTAATGGGTGCTTTATAAAAGCTCATTGATGAAGAAGAAATTGATGAATGCCCAAAGTGCAGCTGCTTTTATGGTTGTTTTGTTCATTCCAACTGAATCTTCAGTATGGTGTTGACATATTCAGCCCTTAGAGCATGTAATGCAATTTACACAGGGGAGAAGAACGCATTGTGAGCACTCTTATGTGTGCAGAGTACATTAATTGTCAGAAGCACTGTTCCTGTACTTGCCTTTTTCGGAGGTTTAGCCTGTCAGTCAATCCACGTCGGCTTAAGGGAGAAGAAGAAAAGAAAAAATGATTGCCTATTCTTTGTTATGTTACATTATATTTTCATCACACAAGTTATTAAAACTGGAGTAGGCAATTTATTTCAAAAGCATTTTTTTATTTTTTATGAAAATTTAAATTCTCTTTATATATCGACAGCATCAATCAATGAAATGCTCTGAGACAAAAATGAAAAAGAAATTTGGTATCTATAGCTGTCGCAGGACTATAATAAGCCAAGCCAATCAGTTCATTTGATCCAAATGAAATAGGGTGGGATTTTTTAAATTGGATACTTTCAAAATCAAGCTGTCTTTCTTACTTACCCCAGCATTAACTACAATTGTTAGTCTGGATAATTTGAAGAAAAATGCTTTATGTTAAAGGAACACTCCGACTTTTTGGGACTTTAGCCTATTCACCTTATCCCCCAGAGTTAGATAAGTCCATACATA
>JAPMOB010235557.1:0-11011 GCA_029875015.1 Lepomis gibbosus
ATGGACCAAGGGGCCTGCGGGGCAGGGTCAGTGATGTGCAACGGCCCGTGTAGGTGCTCCCACCCCACCCCCTCCGCTAGGCCTCCGCTCTGTTTAATTGTTTCCTCAGACTCATGAGGAAAAAAGTCAGACACAAGTAGTATTTTGTGTTTCAGTGTCACTGGAGATCAAATATTTCACTAAAATGAACGAATTGGACATAAAACGTTCAATATTTAATGTTTTTCTCAGTAAATAGCACGCTTCAAAGTATAACTTTGTCTCTGTGAATTTCACGTTGGTTGAAAGAGATCTGCCTGCAGAGTCTCTGTAAGGTTCGTCTTCCCTTCATGAGCTCAAATTTTTTTAAATTGTGTTTAGTGTCAGTGTAATTCCCTTCATGTGTTCGTCTGTCTCTGAGTTCACCTGGTGTCGGTGTCAACATCTGCACCCAGTAAAGCGCTTTTAAAAATGTCAGGGCCAATAAAGGTTTGGTTTAAATTTGTTTAACGCCTCCAGAATCACTTCCCCTTTGCTCAGAGTGTTTCTACCTCTGGATCTGCTGGAGACGCCAGTCTGCAAACCAAACCCCCCCCCGCCCGTTTTACCTCCTGCCTTCGTCGCCTGAGTGATCTTTCAGACGGCATTAGGCTTCTCAACCTAAAAGAGAGCAGACGTTCTGCTCGAGCTGACTTCATAGCTGAGGTAGCTTCCTTCACTTTTCTCTTTCAGGATCACATTTCCACCGTAAAAAAACTTCTGAATGATTAGGAAAGAGGTAGATAAAGGCCAGAGCATGTTTCTTAATCAAGTGAAACTGTGACGGAGAGCAGAAAGATCGCCACGGTTAAAAACCTAACAAGAAGAGAGAAAGTCAAGGTTCGCTGAAGTAATACAGAGAGATAATGTGTTTGTGTGGTAAAGAAAAGATGCTTAAAATCACATTGATAAAGCTGTGCTAATTCAAAAACCAAACCTCCAGGTGACGACAGGATGTTATCCCGTCCTACATGTCAGAAAAAAGAAAGGTCACCTGGAACACATAAAGGCCGACGGCGTCCAATTTTTCCCAACCCAAGGCCTCATCTTTCAGCGAGCTATTTGCATTCCCTCCTCCGCAAATAGTCTACACATACTTTTCCCCTTTCGCTTTATCATCATGGCCACATCTGAGGCGCGGCCGCTTATTTAAGTTTAAAAGCATTGCCACATTACCACTGACGGAGAGTAAAGGAAGATTTATATCCCGCCCCGTCGCCACGCTCCAGTCTGTTATTCTAATTCAGCGCTGAAGAAAGAGTTGTCATCGCGTCCTGGTGATTTTGGCGGGGTGGATAAGGATTTGCCAGTTTTTCTTTTTTTTTATTTTAAAGGACCCCCTCTGCGTCTCAAAGCACCTGAGAGCGTAGGTCAAGGTTTTCCCTGCTCCAAAACCAATTCATGTAGTAGTGTTTGTGTGCACAGTAGTAACCAGCCGTCACCTTCGTCATCTTATTCCCTGCTGAAAATCATTTTCTAGAGAAGCTCTGACCTTCCCTCTAAACCCCAGCCGTCTTCTGCTGCTACATTTACACTAAATATTATTATAAATATTGCAACTTGTGACTCCTCATCACAGGTTATGGTCTCAGTGAGTGTGATTTATCCTCATCATCTTTAAAGATCTGAAGAGAAAAAATCCAGAATGTCACAAGAAAAAGAAATCAAGGTCTGAAAAAAGAAAAGCTAATTCTAATGATTTTATTCATCTTGTGACCTCTCTGGTTTATCTTGGGACCCACTGGGGGGTCCTGACCTCCAGGTTGGAAACCTCTGGCTTACACTGCCACAAAATAATGAGGCTGTCAAAAAGAAATTATGGCCGTGACTGAAAAGAAGGAACAGGCTGAAGCTATAGCTCATTACCTCCCACAGAAGTATCTACATTGTCTTTTCTGAAGTCAGAGCATCACAAAACACGCTGAGGGTGATTGAGGAGACGTTTTTTAGATTGTCTAGCTTACAAAGTGAAGTGAAATCATGTTATTTTAATCTAAAGGTAATAAACACGTCCCCTTTTTCACCTGTAAATCTCTACATCAGTGCAAACTGGGAAGCTGCTCAGAGAGGTAAAAGATGGTCAGAATTGATATGAATGTGAGAGAGTGAACCATTGATATAAAATGTATAAAATAGAGTCCGGGGTCTCTGACGAAAGGTGTTTAGCTGCTTCGTGGACTTACAGTCAGCCGGGCTGAGTCCTCGGGCCGCTGAGATCATGGACAGCGTTGGGCTGCCGTGCACAGAGCGCAGGTAGTGCTCCATGTGAGGGTTGACGTAGGGGTGAGGCGGGCTGAAGGGAGAGTCACCGGTTGCCACTGCGGCGGGTGAAAGGCGTATCAGGGAGATATCGGAGATGACGGGGCTGCCGGCCAAACCTGCGGGGCTAGAGAGAGGAAAGAACAGGAACGTGAGTGAGATGCTGGACACAGGCTACAAACCAACAACATGTTAGACCGTCTCTCAGGACTTCCTGACTTTCCGAACCAATTTGTTCCTGCTGGAGATGCAAATCTTCATCACAAATGTTCAATAAGATCTGTAGTTTCTAAAAACAGCTGCTCACCGTAGCTTTTGAGTATCTGGGGCAGCAGGACGGTGTGTGTGGGACTGAGTCAGGATAAACTGTGTTCATGGCGATGAAGGAACATGTGACCCAGTGCAGCAGAGAGGCTCTCTGATGTGTTTTTAATAGTTTTGGGACAACAATGGAGCTCTGTGGCTCAGAGGAAGTAGATACATCAGGCTCTGCATTCACTGAAAGCTGGACTTATTTAAGAGGAGAGAAAACCATCCTGAAGCACGCTTTGACACGACCACCTGAAGCCTCATCACACTCGACAAACCTGTCCTGAGTAATCTATCCTCTAACCCGATCCTCCGAGCCGCCACCTCAGCGCGTACACAGCCTGCGTTGAGAGTGAGATCACGTCTAACGCGGTTCCTCTATCGAGCTTTTGATCTGAGAGAGTCAGAAGAACGAGGTGAGATCGGGGTCACGGAGAAGAGTAGACAGGGAGGGAGGATGTGTATCCAGACGACTCTCTTCCCACGGGGCATTTGTTGGTTTTGTTTATCGGTGTTATCTCATCTGGAGAGAGAGAGAAATACTCCAGGGTCGATCCAGGGACGCCTGTGATTTTTGGAAGACGAGCCCGATAAAAGAGCGTCAAGCTGACACCTTAGTCTTTTTAAAAGAATCTCAGTTTCTCCTCAAGTCTCCTTTGTGGATTGTAACCCCTTAAAAGAAAGACTCTGACCAGTCCAAACTAAAACTTTACCTTTTTTCTGCTGTTAGAAGTAACATCATAAAGTAAATATGACAAAGACAAGAGTTCAGCCTTGGAAACAGTAGTTTAAGATTCTAGTAATTAAAGCTTGTTAAAGTTTTGGGGGTTTTTTTGGCCGATGTTTAATGACGATGGTTGAGGGACGGTATCACTGCTGACAAGAGTTTACAGATACATTTGGCCAGGCTAAAGGCTGCTCTCTCTGGAGCTGTTTGAGGACCTCCTCAATGCTGTTCAGTGAAAGATGCTCATTTACAAACAGCTGATTGAGGTTCAACCTGTGGTTGGAGTGCAAATCAGGCTTCAAAATATGTGGGATTTCTAAAACAAACCATGCGTGCAGCTTTATGAACATTATAAAACGGAGAGTATGGACTTATTTGTCTTTGTCACAGTTGTTTTCAGTCCACCGAACTAAAAAACAGAAATTTGATGGAAATCTTTAAAACTAAAATTGGTATAATTTGATCATAGAAGCAAACAATTTAAAAAAGCTAAGAAGCTGACGAGGTGGAAGATACTTTATCTAGAACCCACTGAAAAAATCACATCGTCAGCTATTAATTGCACAAAAATGTGCTGATCTTCTGTTTCATCCCTTCAAAGAGTCGCCTCTAAAGCCGAACATCACTGTCAGTAAAAACCTCTCATCTGAAGGACCAACTTTTTTAGGAGTGATGAAAAGAATCCAGGTTGTTTTAAGTTGAAATCCAAAAGGGGTGTCAACAGATTTCAAGAGTTGAACATCCTTCAGGTTGTGAATGTCCAGATCTTTGTGTCGGGCTTTCCTCAGTACTAACCAAACCGTTTCTGGCTCCAACCTGGCTGCTAAATTAAAAATACTCCATCATCCAACAAAGGCTTCATTACCTCGCAGCCAGATTGTGGGATTGCATCACGAGTGAGGCAATGTTGTTCTTTCTGTCTGTGCAGAAGATAAAGATCTGATTTTCCACCCAAAAACATAATCAGTCCGACAGTCTGTTTAAATTATTAATGCTCTTATCATGTAACCGCCTGCAGGTGAGCTCTGTCGGTCTTTGAATCCAGTCTAAGAGGGTTTGTTTACTGTGGTAACGAGCTCCCCCAACAATCACAATCTGAGTCTATAAATATTTCTCTCTCTTTAAGTCCAGCTTTGAAAAAGCTTTGTTTAAGCTCACGCCTGCTTCGTAAAGGACACACGTAACAACTGATTGTGGTGGAGAACTCATATAATATTCAGATATTGAGGTCTGGCTACGGGGGAGTTTTCCACACAATGCTCGGCCTTCAGAGCGTATCCTGGTTCGGCGCTGGGCAGCAGGCTGAGACTGTCTCTCCAGGACGGGTGTTCACAGCTTTACTCCCTCACGAGCCTGAAGCTTACAGGCCGGTTTGCGTTGAGCATCGTATTTTAAGCGTTTATCTGCAGTGGAAAGAATGGCGTGAGCTCTCAGGTGCAACTTATAACAGGTTTAACTTTTACAATACTTGTAGTTTTTTTAAGTAATTCTTGAAGGAATAAAGTGTTTTTTAGCTACTTGATGCTCATTATGCACTTAATTTTAAAGCTCTACTAATTAGAGATGTCCTGAGCTCATCCTAAACATTTAAAGAATCTGCTAAAATAAAGCAAATGCAGATATTTTCTCTTCTGAACTCCGCTGTGTTTTATCCACCTCAGCCTGCCGGTGTTGCAGCGCTGCTTTCCTGAAAGGCAGCGTGAGCATTTTGCTCATGTAGGCCTACAGTATATGAGTGAAGTTAGTGTGTGAGTGTGAGAAATGTTTTGGGCCAAGCAGTGACTGAATTCTGATATCAAGGTTGGAGAAACAAACATATTTTCTGAACTCTCACTGTGTCTCTCCATCTGTAGCTAAAGAGCAGAACAGAGACTTCTCTCAATTTTAGGAGTCCAAACCTCCCTGATAAACTTTTATTCATATCATATCATAAATATGTGTATTTAATCAGCACTGCATATCTTGCCGCTATGTAAATAAAAGTATCTGGACATCCCTAATACGGATGAAATGTCTAAATAATGTGAAGGCTGTTGCTTGATGTGACCGAGTCTCTGCAGCTTTTAGCCTCTTTCAGCTCCTAGTTTTGGTTTTACAGCACATTTAAAATATTCATCAAACAAGCTGATAAATCCACTGCAGGCTCAGGTAACTTTATTTGTTGACACATAGCAATACAGGCAAAAGACAAACATGATAAAAGTACTTAAGGCTGAAATAACAATAAAAAACATTGGTTAGCGGCTAAAGAGCCAGATATTTTTCTCTAACCTTCTCGCTTCAGCCTCAGTGAAACACCTCTGGATGAGGTGAAACACAGGCAGCTGAAGTGTCTCAAACACGTATTTACTGGTGAGCTTTAAAGGAAGTTAATCAGGCGTGGCACCTCTGGCAGACATTTCCTTATGCTCTGTTCCTTTTACTGCAGTTTACATTTGTTTTTAATGGCGCACACTGGAGCGGCTGCTGACATGATATTAATACCATTAATGAGGTGTGTGGCTTTATAGCCAGCTTGAGACACAAACTCCAGAGTCGCAGAAATATTAAAATGTAGATGGTTGTGATGTTGCTGATGTAGCAGTTTAAGTTTTCTACACTGACTTTCTTTGAAAATGTATTTCAAAGCAAAGCATTTTAAATGTTAAACTGTAAAATTTAACTGCAGGTTACCAAATGTGTATTTAGACACTTAATTAGGCAAACTTGTACAATCTAATGCCGTCAAACACATGAATTTCACCATTACGAAGCTTATAATGAGAAGCACAGCAGGATAAGCAAAGCAGTCCATTATGATGAGAAACAACATCACTGAGTTCTGTTTATAAGGTTAAACGTTTGGCAACCACCTTTCTGCAGCAGAGTTGTCACGTACTGATTGTTTCTGTGAACAGTTAGAAGCGTTTTGACCTTCAGTCATGAGTGAGAGGAACTCCAGAGCTGAAAGCTGGACGATTAAAGAGTTGTTCATTTGTTCTACATCGAGTCAGGAAGCAAAAGAGATCCTGAAATTAACTCTGCTTGTTTGCACCACAACTTCACCATCATCAGCTCCTTGTTGTTTCGGACTGCTGTCCCGTTCTGTGTTGTAACTTCACCCTCAAAAGGCCCTGATGTTCTCTGTTAACTGGACCATGGTGAGCAGTTACTGGTCTTACTGGCACCAACAATCTTTGGCTTCAGCAGAGAAAAAAGTTTTCCATTTGTGATTTTGTCTAAACAAAAAGTAAAAGAAATCACAGATTAAGTTTATAATGATTTAAAACAGAAAAGCTGCAAATCCTGACATCCGAGAAGCTTGAAAAGTTGGTAAAAGTTGGTATTTTATGTGATAAATTTGTCCAGTGTAATTTATATCTGAGGTACTACATGGATGTGTGTTGGTGGGTTTGGACATAAAAATAAGCGTAGCATTCCTCTGCATGCATCTAAAGTGTGTTTCTCTCTGCTTGTACCTGCTGTTCAAGTGTTGGTGTCTTTTTTTATCGTGTGTGTGAGAGCGCTGTGTCTTGCTTCCCAGCGACACCAGAGATGAATTACAGTGTGACAGTGAGTCTCGTCTCCGGTGTCGGGCTCAGGGAGCTCTCTGATTTAGATAAATCACGCCGTCCAGCGTGCGGCTGAGTAAACTCCCACTGTAGGTTTATGAGTCTGCTGCGTGAAGCGGACGCCTCAANCCTGAACGCCTTCCTCCTCACGCAGAGAAAGAAATGACCTAGATACAAACAAACAGATCACAGTGCTGCAAATCATGGCCTCCTTAAAGAGTCACCTCTCCATCTCATCCGGCTGTTGTCCTCAGAGCTGAAAGCAAAACTTCATGGAAGAACTCGCCAGTTTCTTTGCTAAATATCACCTCATGAAATACAGATGCATCGATGACTGCGTGTCAAGAGAAGAGAGAGTTTCCGAACTGATTCTGGAGCTGCTGACTGACTTTAGCATCAAGTTTCTGAAATCACAAGCCCACCCACATGATTCATTTCTAAATATTAGCTTAAAATAATTAAACCATGCTAATTACAGTTGATCCTGTCAGTTGGAGGAATATCCAACCATGAGGTCTTATTTTTCTTTTAAGATTCAACTTTTTTGGACAGAAATGACGGGCTTGGTGTTCTAAGGCTAACCTTAAACACAGAGGGAAGAGCGTCCCATCTCTATGAGCTGATATGGGCCCAAATGCATTTGATCACCCAACGAACCGTGATGTTAAACCAAGAGCTCTTCTGTCTTCAAGAAAAAATCAGATTCAAGCTGATGCATGTAGAAAACAAAGCTTGGGGCTCATATCAGGCTTCTTCTTCTTCTTCTGAGCCTCCTCTTGTACCTTCTCCACAAGTTTGGCACCGCTGTTCAGCAAATTTACTCTGCACAAGTTTTCTGTTCCTGCCTGGGGTCGTAGAGACAGCAGACAAGATGTTCTCAGTGGTCAGTCTGAATCCTGCTGCTGTCGGAGGACCAGTGTTTTAAGATTTAGGGGGATGTATTGGAAGATTACGTCAGAAATGTATAGAAACGGGAACCGTTGTTTTCGTTACCTTTTAGACAAGAAGCATCCTCTTACAAGGAGACCACTATGTTGCACCGCCATGTTTCCAGTAGCACCGACGGACAAACCAAACACTGGCTCTATAGAGGGCCTTCCACGTTTCCTGAGTTTCATCATGTAAGACCTTCGGCATCATTCGGGTCACATGCATGCAAATTTTCAAGTTTCAAAAAGTCTTCACATTCACGTACCAACAACTCGGAAACTTAAACCTAAAGCACGTATATATTCGCCTTGTGCCTAAAATCCAAACAAATGTGAACTCCTCATGTCAACCAGAGTCCATCATTCAAGGTCATTAAACCCAAATGTTAATGGGTTTAGTGCTACGTATGTTGACAGTACAGTGTTTTTAACCCTCACACCACTCAGCAACCGTACAACCGTCTGGTGTTGAATGTAAATCTCTTCCGTCGCTATGATGTGAACGTTCGGTCAACAGAAGTCTCCAGAAGTGTATCCAGCATCTTTTTAGCTTAATCAGCTCCTTTTCTCTCAGGTTTATTCCTCATGATGTTGGGAAAACAATCAGCTGTCAGGAGATTGGAGATTGCATAACTTGTAATTCTAAACTCGCCAATGGAGAGAGGCCAACACAGGAGTTTGGGGTCTCTTCTCTCAGCCTCCTTACCGTCACGTGTTTCCTCTACAGAACTAGAAATGGTTTTTACACCAGATGCAAACTCCAGATCCTAGTTTTAGTTCTCGTGCCCTGCGTGGATCTGGTGTCAGCTCCTTATATGTTGGTGGTTCCCAGCCTCGCCCCGCCACAGGAGGAAGCGTTCCCCCTTGTGTTCTGCCTCCTGCCTCCTCCTGCAACTTCCTCGCCTCACTGTCATTTGCCGGCGACGGCGAAGGGAAGAAAAACCGTCCTCGGTATGCAGTGAAAGAAGGAAGAAAAAAGAGGCTTCCCCATGGCTGCTTTTTATGACAGGCTTGACAAAATAACCAGCCCTCTCATTACGGTATATGCAAACAATGATAAAGGGGACGGCGCAGAGATGTCATGTTAGACAATCAAGGAGGGGACCTCTGACACGCTGCCACGGGTGTATAATAAAGTGCCGCACCAGGCGACAAATGACACCGCACTTAATTTGCTGCGCAATGTTCCTGTAATTAGGTGAATTTGGCACAGGCAGGGGGGAGCGACAGCTAGATCAAGGTCTTGATGAATTAGGGGTCCACTGTCAAGATCAAATCACATTAATCAAGGTGGCCGAGTCCGTGGACAGCCGGCCCCCCTCCCCTCCCCCGTCCTCCACTTTCCCAGCCGGCGTGATGAATAGCCCTGCTTCCGCCAGGCGCGAAGTATGCATCACCATCAAATCTGTGAATTTAAATGTAAGAGTACTATTTGGAGAATTCTATTGACTTTTTTTGTCCCGGCGCCAGTTTTTCTTTTGTGATAAAGTAACTTTAAACTCGAGCAGGAACCTCGCCCTTCTGTTTCAAAGTGTGCCACGGACTCAGCTCCACTCTGGCTGATTTCATCCAACTCACATGTATTGTTTTTTACAGGCAGCCCCCTGCTTAGTATGTCGCAGCGTGGACTCTTTTTAAATCTCATTAGAAGTTTTAATAACTACAATTAGCTTCTGAACACATCCATTTTTAATCAAAGTGACTACATCCATGTTTTCTGAAACAAATCTCAAGCATAGATTTTAGTTTGAGTTCCAACCCTCACATGTCTGATTTCAAATCCTCTCACTGCCACATGAACGCACCGTTGTGCACCAAATGAGTCTTTATTCCTAGCTGCATTATCCTACAACAATAAGGCAACCAACACAAAACATTATATGTGGGGAAACGATCTCAGTGCAGGGTCCGGTGAGTAGTTCTCGATCATATGACATGATCTTCATCGGCACCTTATGCTGGCCCAGTTGTTGGTTCTATTTTTGTTTCTGAGCGCTGCACATTGATTCATGTGAATTTTCTCAACTGTTTCCAACATCAATAATGCACTTTAGAACAAGATGTATTTTCAAAGTCTCTTCAAGTTGGTTTTCATCTTATCCTGAGATGAACTGAGATCCTAAACACATTTAACAATCTACAACACTGTTTGGGGCAAAATCACGGGTTAGACATTTAAATCAAAGCAACAAACACAAGGTATTTCTCAGCGGACTAATGTTTTCTGATACACATAACAAATCTGTGAAGTTGAATTTTGGACAGTGTTGTGTATTACACACTCTGTTTTCCTTCCACCCTGAATTTCCCTCAGGAAAATAAATGGGATTGCATCTCTTATTGAACCCCAAAGCAGCCTGGAAGTCGGACTCACCACCAGCGCTGCTGCAGCACATGCAGCCTGTACTGTGACCTCTATACTCTGGGAGTTTAATTATCACGCTAGCTCGGGGGCAACACGGCCTGCACCACACAGATTAGCTCTGCAACAAGCCATTAATGAATATAAAGAGGTGCTGGACCGAGGGTGGATGTATTATGTCATCGGTGATGGATCCGGCCCTGCTGATCACCGCTAATGGAGCGAGCTGCAGATTGATACGAGCCAACTGGCAGAGATTGTTTTTATTTATCCAGGAAGGCAGCTAGGTACAGTCGCTCCAGTACTGCACATACATTTTAATTTCCAGCTGCTTATCTTGAGTGTTTGCATTTCACGCTTCCACATCTCAAGGGGGGATATTGCACTTTTTTGATGGGTGGAATTACATGTTACTTTGCAGAATAAGATTTTACTAAAAAACATTTGATCAATTTTTAAAATATGATGCGTTGTTGCAGATTGTTGATGGTTTTCAGCCTTTCTGTCCTGGGACCCCCTAATATTAAGCACTGTCTACTTGCATCTCATTGTCAGAGGTCGCATAAAAGGCTGGATTACCAACTGGACCCCATACCCACAGGGGCCCAATAAGCCCTAAATTCAGTGCACTTTTCTACTAAGAAAATATTGCATTATTATTTCATCTTCACCACAGATGACCATGATAAAATGAACATTGCGAATGTGCCAACAGAGAGTTTAGAGCATCATGGTTGCATAATTCAGAAAAGGCTGCCATATTTTCTGGAAGTCTTCAGGGGAACCTGCATGTCTGTGGTGTTACTCTTCACTTAGTGCTTGTTACGTGGTTATTTTCACATATGATTTTGGACAA
>JAPMOB010235565.1:0-13353 GCA_029875015.1 Lepomis gibbosus
AGTCTATGACACTGAATTTGGAAAAGGTTGTTAGGGACCCATCTGTGTCTCTATAAGGCTAATGGCCAAGAGCTTCTTTGAAATTGCCCGTGTTTGTATTAGAACTAAGGGTGGGCTGGTCGAGGTGTCGATGAGGGGCCCAGTTTGGAAAATGTTGTCCCCCGTCCAAAATTCTTAACTGCGTGCCTGTATATGGCAGAGACCATCTTGCCTCTCATTTCATTTCATTGCTCATATTTCCACACATCCTCATCTCACTTTCCTTCCTTTACCTCTTCTTCCGTCTTGACCCTCTTTCATAACTCCTCCTTCAGTTGAGTTGTGTTGTTGATGGAGCACCCGGGCTTGCTTCTTTGAATTATTCAGAAACATTAAAGTCACGCTTGTGTTAACAAGAGTCTCTCTGCCATCTTTTATTTAGTCTCAGATACACTAAGGGGCACACATGCTTCAGTGCTGTGCTTATTTTATATTGAAGTGTTATTCCAATTATTTTTAAGTTTGGAATTTAGACAAAGTCTTAAATATCACGTGTCTGTCCAACCTGCATTGATGGATGAAGTATTCGTATAATTTACTTAAGTAAAAGTAGCCTCCTATACCTCACTGTAAAATACTCAGATAAAAGTAAAAGTACTGTATTGGATTTGTTTATTTAATGTAAGTATAATCAGAAAAATGTACACTTTTAAAAAGTAGAACTACTCAATTACATACCAAAAATGTCCTGTGACTAGTATATATTTTACCATTAGATTACTATTATATGCATAAATGTGAAACCAGGATTTTACTGTTTTAGTTATTGGTTGCGATTGGAGTTGAAGTTTGCAATGTAGACACAAAATCTTAAATATAATCTTCAGGTTATGATTGGTTTGCCATTTTCTAGCATTGTTTAAATTAAACAGATTTGAAACTGTATTGATACTCTGAAACAGATGTATTCCTACATGTTTAAATATACTAAATAAAAGACAGCCATATTGGTAAAACATTAACACCTTTGCAAATAAGTTACACATTACTAAAGTCTTTACTAAGACGTTTGTTGAGTGTTAATGGACAACCTGATTTAGAACTTGGTTTTGAATACTAGAAAGAAAGGAACAAAATATGGTTAAAACAAAAAACGTTTTATTTGGGCTTGAGGAAATAGAATAGACAGAATATCTCGCAGCCTTGCATGTCTATGTTATGAGAGCAGTTTGGGATTAATTGACCAATCAGAAAGCAGGTGACTGTGCCTGGAGGTTGAGCGTTGCCGGGGTTGGTATGAGTTCATATCTATATGGATATTGAGTCATCTTTAAATATACTGGATTTGGATTGATATGTTGGTGCCTTTAATAGTGCTCCAGCTGTCATGAGACAGTCCGTCCACCAGGTGGTGACATTTGTAGCCTCCATCTTCAGTTTTGGTCACTGCTGTCAGACTCAGTTCTACACCTGAACACACAGAGGTAGTAACACTCATTGCTCATGTTTCGCAATGCTGACCCGCTCCATGTGCCGCAAATATTTTATCTGTTTAAGAAATTTGCTTCAAAGAAAATTCTTGAAGCTGTAATGCAATCAGCAAATCATTCCATTTGTCAAGCTGGAACGATGAATTATTTTTACATTTAAATTACTTTTATAATTACCAAAATAGTTGCAAATTCATTTTCTGTCAATCAACTAATCATGTCAGTTGTACTTATATAAACTGTTGGATAGTTTAATTTATAATGAAACATATTTCCATTATTATTTACAAAGTTTTGAGTGCAAAAATCTAAATTTTTAAAGTAGTAGCCCTAACTGAAGCTCTCAGATGACCTAAATGTAGTGAAGAAAAAAGTACAACATCCCCCTCTGATGGAAAGAACCTTACAGGATGCATGAAAAGAAAATACTCAAGTTTCACTTAGGCTGCAGTCCACTAGGTTTACTGCCAACCTGGTCAGATTTTATATAAATATAATACAATATAATATAATATAAATTTATCTTCGAACCAATAGGTACTTGATATCAGACAGATGCACACAAAAGCAGCTTATTTCTAGTTGGCAAACCACCTGGAATGACATCAAGGCAGATTTGACCAGCTGTGGCTAGCTAGCTAATTAAGCTAACGTTATAGCTCCATGAGTTGGTTGAAAACTACAACTTCAGCTGACTTTTCAGTGCTTCCACCCCTTAGGGTACACTCTTGGTATTATCAAAATCTATATTTGCACTTTTAATGTTTGTTAATGTTTTAGCTATCTAAAATGGCATATCTTTCCATTTAAAGAAAGCAGCAGTGTAACAATAGGCTACTCTTCTACAAGTAAAAGCCCTGCATTCAAAATGAAGAACAGAAATACGAGCATTAAAATATACTTAACTGACCATAAGTTCAATGTCATTATGAATGGCCCATTTCAGAAATAGACTATGTTACTGCATAATGCAAATTTTAAGTAGGCTACTTTATATAGTGTGGGGTAGCTTTATATATAAAAATTAATTAGTTGATATATTTTGAATTAATAATCTAAATCTGTAAAGTAACTTGTAACTATGCATATCAAATAAATGTAGTAGAGTAAAAAGTACTTTTTTGGTCCCAAAATGTAGTGGAGTAGTATAAAGTATAACTGGAAATAAGTACCTCAGAATTGTGTGCGAGACACCACTGTCCAAAATGATGGTCTTGCTTCGAGTTCTTTTGCAACTATTATAGCCTACTTTCATAAAATGCTAAACAGCAGTTTTTAATAATATGGAGAAACATTATTATTTGTCTACTTTATAACAAGCCCATTAACCAAAGATTGCATAAATTAGCATTTTCCACGTAAAAGTATAACTGGTCATATTGAATATCATGAGAGTTTGTTTTCTGGAGCACAAGGTATGGCCAAGTTATGTTAGCTAATCTTTTTGCAGTTTTCTCAAAATGACATTTTTCCTGTAAGGTATGTAATTTTCCTAAACCTTGGAGACACATCGTTATAATCTTACAAACTGCTTCTTAGGTTTTACAGAGTTTTTAATAAAATATCTTTTTTTAAATTCTCATTTTATGCAGTGTTTGTAACTGAGTAGCCTAAGTGTTAGCAAATAGTCAGACTTTTACAGAACAGATTAAAAAAAAAACATGTATTTATTTAAAACATATAGTATTATGTGTGATGGTATTTCCCTTATATTTACAAGTGTACTTTTACTGCACAAGTTTCAACTAAGTTATTATTATGTAATATATCGTTATATATTATTTACTTCTACTAACATTACTTCTATCACTACAGTTAAAAGACTTTAATTTTACTTAAAAACAAGAAGCAAACATAAAAACTCAAAGTGAAGGGAGAGAGAGGGAGAGATGCGGAGAAAGAGAGTCTGGCTCGTGATTCACTCCTACCCGCCTTGCTCGGTGCATGACGCATCGGATTCTGATTGGACGGCTGTGGCTCCAGTTTAAATCCCCTGGAACCCGGCCTCAGCGGCCACAGCGCGAGGGCGACTGACGGCTCGAGGCAGCTGCTGGAGCTCTGGACACCTTTTTCCAAGGAAACAGTGGGAAGAAAATTACCAATAAAAGAAAACAGAACTAAGTGAGTTATTAACAATTTGACCTTGATGTCCTGTAAACCAGAGAGTTAACAGTGATTTTATAAAACTTATTGAGTTTATAAAACATTGTATTTATCTATAATCTATTAAATGTCTTTCCAGTGGTATATAACACCCATGCACTCATTGGTACTTTGGCTATGCTGTGTATATGCAAGTGGAAGTAGTATTATAATACTACTTCTATTATACTCCATTACAATTTCTGCATTGAAAATATTACTTAACTATGTATTAACAGCAAAATGTACTTAAAATATCAAAAATCAAAGTATTCATATTGCTGAAGAATGCAACCTCATTTATAATGAAAAGCTAAGTGTTATTCAATGAAAGTGAATAACACTTAAATAGACATAGTCTATTTTAAGTTTTCACTGGATCAATAATAGTGATACAGTAACCTATGTTTCTTTAGATTTCAGACTTTTCTGTCATTTTCTGCAGTATGTTTGGGGTCTTGTTTTCATTCACATTTACTCTGTTTAAATCTGTTTAATCTTTAACAAAAAAGATGGAGGGTGTTTTTTTTGTTATCCTGCTCTTGTACGTGCGTCTGTATGTGTATAACCTCTTGATCTACTGGTCTGCGACCAAATACGCATGTGCATTGTTTTATCAACAGCAAATGGGTCACATGTTTCAGTGTGTACACACTGTTCTGGAGTGCTTCAGGTCATACAGGCTGATAGTTAACTGTCTCTGATGTGTTTTTCTGGCCAGGAGAGTGAGTTTATATCCAACTATATGTTTTTATACCAATGTTTTTAATATTGACCACCAACACAGAGTCATTTACTCTGGCAAACCACTTTACACAAAAGCTTGGCATAAGGTAAATCTGTGTCACAGGGAAAAGGGAGTTATCTAATACACCGTTTTTGTGTTTGCTTGTATGGTTTTTAAAGTACATTGTGGTTTAATGTCTTTCCATTATAGTACTATAGAAGCTCTTGAGCGCTTAAATTTTTCTGCCAGCAGTTATTTTAAAAAGGTGTCTCTTTTCAAATATAGTACGACAGTGAGTATTTTTAGATCCTGGCCCGGGTGTTAGTCCTGCTTGTAATGGATAGGAGACGACACACTGCTAAAACACAGCAGGAGATGGAGGGCTATTTGTACAAACACAAATATATACAGAGATAAGGAGTGGACGGTGCGATAGAAAGGAGAGGTTGAAGAAGATAATCCTTGTTAATGTCAACAAACTTGGGGGATTACAGTCCCAAATGTTGCCAACAGCTGACCGTCTGACTCATTTTCCCTTTCTCTTCTCTCACATCTGAAAAGTTTGAGGTTTGTGGCCGTAATGTGGGTGCAAGGACAGCAATTGCACGAATCATTTCAGGTTATGTATTAAGCTGAAATGCAAAACATGAGCTGATTCTTGCCTCTCAAATGTGTGGATTTGCTGCTTTCCTCTGTTTTTATTGAATATCTTTGGTTTTTGGACTGTTGTTTAGACAAAACAAGCAATTTGCAGATGATATTCTGGGCTCTGGGCATTATTTGCTACTGTTAATTAATTAATCATTAGACTAATATTTTCAGCTGATATGAGCTAAATCAAGCTATATCAAAATTGGTATCAGTCTCAAACTCCCATATAACATACTCTCATATCATAATCACAAGTTAAATGCATTTTGTTATTTCACTTATGTTTCAGAAACCCTCTGCACAGCCAGGTGTTTCCTCCACAGTTGTTAAAGACAGTCAGCCATGTCATCTACAGTGTTGCTAAATCTGCTGCGTTGTGGTCGCTCCACCATTGCCAGACAAACCCTCCTCGCCGCACGCTCCTCGCCGGGAACATACACAGCTTCTGGGCAGGTGAATCTACACGTGGTTATAACCACACACGTCTGCTTATGGAAGATTACAGACACTTAATAACATGGTAATTCTCTGATTGATTGGCATGCAGGTGGACGGGATGTTGTTTGGGGTGGTGGGCGCACGGCGGGCCAGTGGGTCGGTCCGCTTTGACAGCGACGGCAGTGGCCAGCTGGTCACATGGGACTCATTTGGTATCTGGGACAACAGGATAGAAGAACCAATACTGCTGCCCTCCAGTATCAGATATGGAAAACCCATTCCACAGGTTACTGGATGGATGGATGGATGAATGACAGATGGATGGATGAAAGGATTGGTTAAAGGTGAATAGATGGAGTAGATGATAAGAGTAGATACATGGATGGGTGAAAGGATGAATTAAAAGGCGGATTAAAGGTTAATGGATGGAGTCAATGGATAAAAGAGTAGACAAATTGATGGGTGAATGGATGAACAGACAGATGAGTGAACAGTTAATTAGATAGAACCATGGTTAAAAAGATGATGATTGATGGGTGATGGATGAAATGATGTGTCAGCTGGATGGATGAATAGATAAATAAATGAATGAATGGAGGGAAGAATAGTATAAGTATTGGGTGAGTATTTAACTACATGGTTGGACAAATGGATGGATGAATGACCAGACAGATGAATAGATGAATGTATAAACACGTTTAAATTTATGAGCGAGTGGGTGAATAGTTGGATAAGTTCAAGGATGATTTAACAATAAATGAGTGGATAATTAGCTGGATGAATGGATGTATAAAACATGGATGAAATGATTACTTAGATGATGAATGAATAAATATGCATATTATGGATAATTGAGGGATGAATAGTTAATTAGATAGATACATGGACAAAAAGATGGATAATTAATTGTAAGTGGAGAAAGACATGGATAATAAATAAAACATGTTTGGATCACTGAGTTGATAGCTGGATGAATGACACATGGGTGAAAGGATTAATTAGCCGGATAAATTAATGAATAAATGTATGAATGAATGAATAGTGGCTGAAATGATTTACTGACTCCCTCCCTCTCTCAGGTCAGTCTGTCCCGGGTCGGCAGCGCGTCTGTTTTGGGTCTCAGGAAGCAGAACGAGGACCGTCTCCGTGTCGCCCGTATTCATGACAACTTGCAGTACTTTGCCGTGTTTGACGGCCATGGTGGCCCTCATGCTGCCGACTATTGCTACACCTTTATGGAGAAGTTTATTAGGTTAAAACCTCTAAATTTTATAATATTTGTTATTAGAATAATAATAACATAAAAGTTACAAATGCAATTTAAACTCTTTAACTTTACAACTTTGACATGATTGTTAAATCTTTGTACAGAGATGCTTTGGAGGAGGAAGATGATCTGGAGAAAGTTTTAAAGAAAGCCTTTTTAGATGTTGACAAGGCTCTACACACACATCTTAGCTACTTCAACAATGGTGAGACACACACACACACACGGTAGCACAGAAGTAGTATATTAGATGTGGCAGGTGAAGTTTAGAGGTGGAGTTTGTGTCAATCATACATCAGCCCGTTCTCATTTCCAGAGCGACACTTTGTCATGGCACCCTTTCATAGTTCAACACACTGGGGGAATCCCTTTAGTACCACTGTTTAACACTTAAAGTACTACTATAAATAACAGAAAAATACAAGTAAGAAGGTAGTTTGGGTGGGACAAAAAACGGTGTTTGTTTCCCATGTGAAACAAAGTCCACATTGGTTCCTTTAAGTGATGTAAGTTACAGCTGTAGCATTACCTCACATACTTAATTTAAGTCATGTAAGTAATGTAGTATTTTAACCCAAACCACAATCTTTTCCTAAATGTAACCAAATAGATTTGTTGCCCAAACTGCAACATTTCAAAACATTAATCAGTAGTTTTATTTTAAAAGTCTAACTGGATGTTGTATATTTATTCTTGCTAACTTGACTGCACAGCTAGAAAACAAGGGTGAAGGGTACCCAGGGCATTAAAAAGTGACGCCAAGGGGTTTTAAAAAGAGTTATTATGTAACGCACTGCGATGAGAATGGTTTGATCATACCGCCAAAAAAACTAAACTAAAAAGTAGTAGTAAGTACATACCAAGAACTAAGAAAAAGGTACTTAAAAAGGACTACTATATTTTTATTAAGTGTCCCTCTCTCCCTCCGCAGCCTCTTTCCTGACAGCCGGTACCACTGCGACGGTTGCTATGCTACGTGACGGTGTGGAGCTGGTGGTGGGTAGTGTTGGCGACAGCCGCGCGATGCTGTGCAGGAAGGGAAGAGCTACCAAGCTCACCAAAGACCACACACCTGACCGCAAGGACGAGAGACACAGGTACACACTGACCCTAATGACGTAATGGCAGAAGTGGAAATCATGAATGAGACGTTTGGAGGACTTCTGAGCATGGAGGCCCATTTTATTCCAATTGTAAGCAGAGAAAAAATGATAAAAAAAATCACAGGAAAAGGTCCAAAAGTAGTTTTTATCCAGCGTGAATAGCGCAGAAGGAAGTCAGTGCAGCAGCAGGGTTCAGGTTTCCCAGCAGCTAATCAGGTTGTTGTGTATTAATAGACTCTATGTTGGACTGGTCCGTGCCTTGCTGGAGGACTCTCCTGCGTGCACGGGGTCTGGGTCATCCGGTCGGTGGAATGAGAGCTGAGCTGCAGGTTGACAGGTTTGGGTTTCCCTTCGGCTCAAAGCAGTTGGTGTTATGTAACAGCAGCAGAACTATGTTTAACTCTGGCGATCAGCCAAACACATGTAAGCGCGTCAGTGTTGAGTTTCTGAGTCTTTGACCGGCAGACACATAAAGTCAGAGGCCCTAACTGTCCTTAAATGTCACTCGTTTATGGTAAAGGTACAATCGAAATGTAAAAATATAGGTACTAGAAGAGCTGAACGTCCTACCACTCTTTTGTATTCGTGTTCAGGATCCAGAGGTTCGGTGGCTTTGTGACGTGGAACAGCGTCGGTCAGGCCAACGTTAACGGGCGGCTTGCCATGACTCGCAGCATCGGAGACTTCCACCTGAAAGCCAGCGGCGTCATTTCAGAGCCCGACACACAACGGCTCACTGTGAGTCCCAGCTTCATCTGACCTTTGACCTTTAGTTTTGAATTGTTGTGGACAGATTTTGCATTTTAAAAGTGTTGTGGCAATAAAACCCTTTGTAAACAATGTGGAGACAAATACCATGACAACATCACAGCAAGTAATGTAACTAACGTTAGCTAAGTTTTGGGCTGGCAAACTGTTGCTATAGTTGCTGCCGTGAAGCTAACATGCAGAGAGGACGGGATGGTCTCAGAGCAGCACACCAGCTCCAGACTGTGATACTCACAACTCTCCCTTTGCAATAGCTAACATCAAAGCAAGAACATGTCTTGGTGAACCAAAAAATAAGCTGGATGTCCGTGGGCGAGTCATTTAACGTTACCTGACACACAAATCCTGGTTTGAATAGTGTTCTGTGGTGGGCTGCAGGCCACTTTGTCTGTTTCCCATTTTTAGAGCCAGAGCTGAGAGTAAACAGCAATTTAAAAAAAAAAAAATTTTAGCACACACAGAACGGACTGCTAGCATATATCAGCTAGCATTGCATTTGCGACCTTTAAGGACTCAGTTTGTCAGTTCAGTTCAGGCTCAACTTTTATTAAACTAAGATACTTTTGTTAAACTCAGCTGTGGTTTGTGCAGTAATGCTGCAGTAGTTTGCTTCTGGTGACTTGAAATTTAGTTTCTTTTGATATTTTGAGGGATAAGCAGCCACTAAAATAATAGACAAGCTGTTAAACAAAGAGTATTTTTAGGAATAGGAACTTGTACTGTAAATCTTTCTTCTAAAAGACAATGTATCAAGGGACTTGATAAAAGATTGGAAACTATAATTGACTTGCTGAATTGCTGAAGGGTTTTTGAACAAGGAACCACAGAATGAGCTCAGTGCTTGATGTGACATCACATGGTTGGTGTTTAGGATACTGGCCTGTTAGCATGCCATGTTAGGATTAATATCCAGTACAGCTAAGGCAGACAGGAATATGTCTGTCTTATCCTGTTAATGGTATTGAAATAAAACACAATTTCTACCCATTGATTGGTTAAAATTTAATTTTATATTTGAAAAAGATGAATTTACTATGATATGTTCTGTATTTATGGTCCAGAGACCCAGCTGAAATTGAGAGCGGACAGAGCCTTTGCAGTTAGGGCACCGAGGCTCTGGAACAATCTACCCGAGGAAATTAGGTCGGCTGATTCAGTGAACTCTTTTAAATCCCTTGTTAAAATATACTTTTAGAGCATGCGCCCTGATTTTACATGATTTTATTTGAAGTATAATTTGAAATGACTTTTGTTTTTTATTGTTTTATCTGTTTTAACTGCTTCACATTAAGCACTTTTATTACTATCATTTTGTATTTTCGCTTACAAATGACAGATTTTGTAAACAGTATTTTTTAAGAAACTGATGGTGATAATGTTGTTTTCCCTGCTGACCGGGATCCTGACATGTTCTCCGTCTGTCTGCAGGTCCAGCACGCCAACGACAGCTTCCTGGCTCTGACCACCGACGGCATCAACTTCCTGCTGAGTGACCAGGAGATCTGTGATGTCATCAACCAGTGCCAAGACCCCACGGAGGCTGCTGATGTCATCGCTCAGCAGGTACTCAATCAAATCTCTCCTACTACTCTAATCTGCTCACTCCAGATACAAGGTGCTTGTTGAAAGGAATTCTGGGAAACGTAGGTTAAAGTTGGGGCTAAGTTAACAACAAATAATATGTGTGTGTATGTTTAAGGCGTTGCAGTACGGCTCGGAGGACAATGCCACTATCATCATCGTCCCTTTCGGAGCCTGGGGGAAACATCAGAGCTCCCCCGCCGTCTACAGCATGAGCAGAAACTTTACTTCAAGTGGGAGATGGGCGTAGACACACACGTACAAAAACATTACTGAGCTCTAGAGCGATCAAGAAAATGACACAAACATTTTTGATCTTTTTCAACTCAAAATTATCTTTAAACCATCTTGAATTGAAGTGAAAACGCCACCTGTCCCTCAGGCTGTGACCCACAGTAGTGCTGGCTTTAGGTTTTCCGTGTCCGCTCCCAGCAGACTAGTCAACAAGGTATATAGAGTGTATATTAATATATTGTAAATACAGAGAGGTTTGCTGCAGTGTTTGTATCTGTGTCTCATTCGTTAACCTGACCTTTGTGCTTTGTGCATTTAGACAAAACGTTTAACATCCCTCCTGTATTTTTAGGCCGCAGATGTTGAAGGTTTGCTGCTGTCGTGTGAAGTTTTAACCTCAAATTTCCAAAATGTCGACTTGCCGTGAAGAAAGAAATGCAGTTTAGTTTCTATTTGAAATTCAGTTTTTCCAGAGGCACCAAAGAAAAGGCTTGGAGAGTTTAAAACGCGTTTTTGTTAAAAGAGACGTCTTATACTGCATTTGCAGTCCTATATTGTAGTTCTGTGAATCCTCTATGGTAGCTTTGCATGATTCAAAATTCAAAAAAAAAATTCTATCTCATGCTGTGTCTTCATGCAGGCCGTCATTTCAGCCTCTGTCTGAAACAAGCTATAGATGTTCCTGTCTCTTTGACGCCACTCTCCAAACCCCACTGCTGCAAGGATAGGCCTGCATGTTCCTTTGTGGGCGTGGCCAGCATTATCTGCCTGGGGCAAATGACCATATATGGAAATCTGGTTCGGAATAACGTCATACTGAGCCGTTAGTAGAAATAACAGTTCAAAACTGAGCATTCAGAACAGGAGGATATCTGAGGTTTTGACTCACAGGAATTTCTTCTAAATACGTTTCCCTCATTATTTGGAGTTTTGGTCGTATTTAACATCAACATCTGACATTGTAACATTATAGAAATGTCAGAAAATATGAAAAAACCTATGGAAAAAACATAATATGTCCCCTTTAAAAACAAATTGTCCCAAAGTGGCAAATGCACAATGTTACTTTGGAAGCTGCCAGGATTGCTAAATGGTAACACACGTGAAAGTAACATAAACATAAACATCAGGCAGTTTATATCATGGAGTTTTCCTCTGGTAATTTTTCATGGACAAATGACTGAAGTAACTGAGGGAAACACCACAGATAACAAATACTATGTAAAGTAATAAAAGCTAAAAGAAAAACCTGTCTATAACTGCACCTTTTTTTTTGCCTATTATCTGTTCTGTAATGATTCTGTATTTTATTTATTAGTAAAACAGCATAAAAGCCAAACTACCGTGTAAAAGTGTAAGATTAATTATCATGGCATAGATTATTATCATGGAATTGAGAGAAATATACTTATGTTGCCCAAAATTATGTTGTATCATTGATTTCCCTCTTATTTTTACTTATTTAATATGGCCTTGGGCCTCTGAAAGTCTCCGAACTGAAATATATGAGAAAGAAAACTCACCCTTTATCGAAGTGATCATAATTCACATACACACCTGTGATGAAGGGTTAAGAGTAGTTATTATTTAACAACATCCCAAAAATATTAGTTTTGTATTGTAGTTTCTATTAACAAAGATTCAGGTTTGACTGTTTACTCAGTTTTTATTTCTTGTGTTACTAAAATCATATGCGGCTCTTAGTGACATGAAAGGATGTATTGAAAGCAAGTGACAAGCAAAATAACGGTAAAATTGTTTTATCACAAGTCGTGTAATTGGACCGTTCCATGTGTCCGTTATCAACCGTGTTTTTGAACGAGATGCTGAGTCGTCTACCAGCAACTAGACTTCTGATCTTGAGCTCTGACCTTTGACCCCTGACCTCCCTGAGGAGATGGACCATCCATGAGAGGGATCTGGGATGAATAAAGTTTGTTAAACTCAAACTTCACCTTACTGTTTCTCTGATTTCTACAGACATTCACATGCAGACCTGTCTCAGCTTTTGCAGATTTTGTGTTTTGTCACAAACTTAGGGTGACGCAGATTCTCTGCTGTAATTCAGGACCCGCTGGTGACCCTCTAAAATTGCATGTGCAGCTAATGACTTCATCTAAATACAGTATATAAATAGCAGTAAGTTAGACATTTAGAAAAGCATGCCTGTGTTGTTCTGTTAAGAATAAGATGAGAAGAATTGTCCAGTGGCCAGCGCCTCTAAAGTTCACTGGTGAACATGTTATATTTGTGTGTTTAATCTGACAGAGCCAGGCTAGTTAGCTGTTTCAACATGTTTCAAGTTATTATGCTAAAATAAGGTAACGTCTCTGGGGTATATAGCTTCATATTTACTGCAGACTGTTTCAGCAAGACCGTGAATAAGCTAATTTTCTAAAATGTCAAACTATTCCTTTATTGCGTTTGCGACGACGCTGAAGTTGCTTCAGATTCGGCAGTTAAGGGGAAAGTTAAGGGGGACTTAAGTGAAAGTGGTCCGCGTTGCTGAGCTACCGAATCTCCGTTTTTTGCACCTCTTACTGCTGTGGAAGCTGTAATGCATTTTAGGCAAAGCCTTAACGCTGTCTGAAACACTTTTTAGATTTGAAAAAACTTTATTTTATTTTGTGAAAATGACAAAAGGATGATTTCACTGCTTTTTTCGCATGTAGACCAGAGGCTAAGGTTTCAATCAAACATAGTTTCAGATTTATGAAACCTTTATTCAATTTGTGAAAATGCTTTAAAGGAGGATTTCACTGCTTTTTTCGCATGTAGACCACATTAGACCAGGTCCAGATCCAAAACCACTATACCTAGATCTCAAATCTGGACTAGATTGTCCTAGAGAGACAAAATTTTCAATCAAACATAGTTTCAGATTTGTGAAACCTTGTGAAAATGCTTTAAAGGGCGATTTCACTGCTTTTTTCGCATGTAGACCACATTAGACCAGGTCCAGATCCAAAACCA
>JAPMOB010235566.1:0-12999 GCA_029875015.1 Lepomis gibbosus
CAGGCATACAATCACAATACCTACATTACCATGGCTGCTTGAACTGGCAGCCATGGTAACTATTAAAAGTTTTCGATGACACAGTCTGAAATACATCACGAACTGAGACTCAGAAAGGGAGACGGCGCTCCGCGAGAGAACGGCGGCTGCTCTATGGATAGTAACCATGGCAACGTCTTCTTTGTGCTACGCAGCCGTAGCCTTTTTTAACTTAAATTCAAATTATACGCAGGCTACCTGATAGACCCGCGTTTAGTTTTGAGGGGACGCTCTGCCGCGTGAATTCCACCTGTTGATGTCCTGGGGGGTGGGATGGCGTAATGGTTAAGACGTCCGCCTTTGGTGTGAGAGACCCGGGTTCAATCCCCACTGCAAGACACTTAACCCCTACTTGCTCCAGAGGCGTGCGACCTCTGACATGTACAGCAATTGTAAGTCGCTTTGGATAAAAGCGTCAGCTAAACGAATAAATGTAATGATAACTATTTAGATTCTGGAAACTCACAAACAGCGAGGATCAGTCTCTCTTCCAATGATTTGAGCCGCGCGTCGCGTACAAAAACTTCGGCGGCGGGCGCGTGCGTGAGGCGAGCACGACCGCGACAGTTTCATGGGAACACGCCCAGCACACCTTGTGCTGGACCACTTCCCCTCACTCTAACAGGGACACTTGCTGCTGGACGCAGACTGTTTCTGCTGCTCCCTGATGAAAGAAAAATGTTTCTGCTGATACCTGCTCAGAAAAAACTGGACTCTGATGGTAACTTGTTTTAACAAGCTCGATAAAAGCTAATTCCCTGGCAGCGGCAAACAGCTTGGGTTTAAGATTTGATTTGATTACATTAATGTTAAAGTATTTTATTGCTGCTGTGTAACGGGAATACTGGACTGGAGTGTTTTTCTTGCGCAAAGTTAATGAAGAAAAACCAAGAAACAGCTGTAACTGGAATTAAAGTTCTAATAGTGAAATGCTATCTACTGTAGGCTACTATTATATGCAATTACAATGAATATAGTAACATCATATAAATGATATATATCAATATCAACAGTTTACTATTGTATTAACAAAATACTATTAATATAATGTTATGATAATACTAATACAGTCATTTATAGTAGCTCCTCCTCCAGGTTGTAGATGGATCCTCTGCAGTGGACAGATGTAGATTTAGTGTGTCAGGATGTGCACTTCTGGCCTCCTCCTGAGAGCAACATATTTCTATTTTACATCTGTTTCACTGAAGTTATTGTGATAAAAATTTACCCACAAGCCTTTTAAAGGTGTGTTTCGTACTTAACCGGTGACAGAACAAAATACGTCTTAAAATATGTTGAAAAGGTCTTAAAAGGTATTGAATTTTACTGCAGGATTTTTTTTACTGGAAAGCACTTTGTGACCCCTCTTGTCTGTGAAAGGTGCTATATAAATAAAGTTTACTCACCTACTACTTATAGTCTTGAAATTGAGTCTTTTGACTCCCTTATAAGTTTAAAATAGTTAAATCAAAGTGACATTAAAGAAGAGCGGAGGCCAGTGCCTCAAGGCTGTCTCTGTCTACTAGCTTTGCCTTTTGAGCCAGGTCTCTGGTTCTGGAATTAACCTTCCCCAGGGCCACGCTCTCTCCTCCCAGGTTCTCATCCAACATGCAGCCCAGGTAATTCACTGATTGACTTTATGACTCTCACCGCAAGGTTGAAACTTTGCTTAACTTTACTTTAGCACCAGATAAAACTGTCTCACCCACGTGTAGAGAAATCTGACATCCAGGTTCTTCACCTAAAATCTCCTGGATGTTTTTTTTGTTCTGACCGCCTACGTACTTTCAGAGATGACCAAAGATAACTGGTGGGAGAAAAGTTAAGACATTAACTAAAAAAGCTGCATTAATGCTGTAAAAGTTTTATTGTTTTGCTGCTCTGTGAGGCTGCTAAGCACAGTGATGCTCTGAGCTCACAATAGTATTTATTTTAAACCTTTATTTAACCAAGGCAACGCTCATTGAGATAAAAAATTTCCTGGTCCAGATAAGCAGTAGCGAAATACAATACAACAATACAGCTACCAAAAATAAAAAATAAAAACAACAAACAAACAAAATGTCAAAACAATGAAAAGTGATGGAATCAGCCTCAAATTCCTCAATCAATGATTTTAAATGGCCAATAGAGACAATCTCTTTCAATTTAAAATGATGTTTATCATATGAACATTTACTAATTGAGGTGATTAACAATCGGTTGTAGTCCAGAAGTTTTACCGTCCATTACCTATTTTAATAAATAATTAATAGTTTCAATCATTTTTCAAGCAAATACATGAAACAGGCTGGTTCCAGCTGTTTAAATGTGAGGATCTGATGCTTCTCTTTGTCTTGTTTGATAGTAAGTGGGCTCTGTTTTGGGTTTTAGACCATTTAGACTGTGACATTGTGAAGATGTCACTGGAAATTATCCGGAGCTTTTGTCATCATTTATTTTGGCGTTTTTAAACGATTAATCAAGCAGATGATTGCCAGATGAATCAATTTGCAGCCCAAAATAATTTAAATATTTCACGCTGACACAATTAAAGGGTTGAACGGTCAACAAAACTTTTAGGTAATTAAGTTTATCTGTTTCTTAATTTTGATTAGTTCACTTTTTAAACCTTTTTTCTTGACCTCTAACTTTGTCTCCTTTCAAGCTCCTGGAAAGCTCGTCTGGCCTCCATGTACATCAGAGCTCTGCAGGATGTAGCTCCCTCCTCCTCCTCCTCCTCCTCCTCCCCCCAGCCCGCCCGGACCTCCTGGTCTTCCTCCCTCCGCCACCTGAAGTCCCCCTCGGCTTCATCCTCAGCCCGCAGCAGAGTGCCTCCCGGGGGGGCGACCGTCGCGTTCTCCATCCCCGAGTCGTCCACTCCGTCTCTGCTCACCGTGTCCGAGTTCTCCGCCCAGCTGACCTTTGTCTCCCCTGGCAACAGACAGACCGCAGTGGCCTTATGGGATTTAGAGTCAGGGAAGGTTGATTACCACCATGCGGAGGGCGAGGCGGCTCCAGTTCAGCGCTGTGGAGAGAGACAGCACAGACTCCTGCTGAAGAGTAAGTCGGCCACTGACGCATCTAAAACCTCAGCGGCGTCTGCGGAGACTCCAGCTTTGACATCTGAGCTCTTTTAGCTGCCCCACCTTGTATTTTAATAACAATAATAATAAGCTTTATTTATATAGCACTTATATAAATATAACATATACATAAGAACAAGGATCACAAGAGTATCGGATATGTTCAATAGGAGATAAGGAAGCAAAGTGATAAGAACGGTAGGGCAGGAATAGTAAAACGAGTGGCAGCTCAGATAAAATCTGGATCTGCTTTCTGGTAAAAGTGAGTTTTTAAAAGAGAAGGAAGAAGCCGACCCTGCCAGAGCCTCGGGGCCCTGACAGCAAATGCTCGGTCACCTTTTGTTCTTAGTTTGGCTCCAGGAACAGACAAGAGGCCCTTACCAGAAGATCTTAGACCACAGGAGGGTTCATAAGGAGTTAAAATATCTAAAATATAATCAGGAGCCAAGCCATGAATAGCCTTAAAAGTAATGAGTAAAATTTTAAAATCAATCCTAAAACACACAGGGAGCCGGTGCAATGATGCAAAAACAGGGGTGATGTCATATTTTCTCGTCCCAGTTAGGAGCCGAGCAGCTGAGTTCTGAACAGTCTGTCACCTATTTAGGGATTTTTGATTAAGGCAAGTGAAGAGGCTGTTTCAATAATCAATGCGTGAGGAGATAAAAGCACGTGTAACAGTTTCTGTGTCTGCATTTTATTTTATCAGGTAAGAAAGAACATTTGCTGCAAAGAAACTTGCAAAAAATATATTTTAAGCTGGCAACGTTTTCAGAACTGGATCTTCATCAGGCAGATGGTGTTTCTGACTCAGCTCCTCCATCACGGACTGAAAAACCATCTTTTGTAGGCGGCGACTCGTTAGTCTGCACAAATCACCCGCGTCCAAATGAAATGGGGCAACTTTACAGAACATTCATTCACATTTCCAATACTATAGATAGAGCTTAAGCTTAAATACAACACACTCTGTTGGAACAACAATACATCGTCCCAGAGAGATCTGTTATCGACGGATTTAGATTTCTGTATAGTCGGGCTGCAGCTAACGATGATTTTAGTATTCGTAGCTTCTTCTGTTAGCTGTTTTTTAAAGGACACTGTTTTTAAGCCAGTGCACCAAAAATCTCTGTCTGTCTGTCTGCAGAGGCTGGGCTGTTCCAGGTCTTGTTCTCAGTGTCCCAGCAGGACTTGCTCAGCAGGTTGATGCTATTTGGGAGCGCGGCAACAGTCGACGCAGTCTGTCACCTGAACAGCTGGGGGCGCTGCTCCATCCCCATCCACGCCCTGCAGGTAGGAGGCAACACGCACCCTTACTGACACGGCGCAGACTCAGAGGAGATGGTCAGAATGAACTAGAGCTGAGAATTTACATCAGAATCACCAAGTCCTGCCTGCAGCCGACTGATAGTTGACTCATGTGTCACATGCCGACGCTAAACTGAGGCTTATTGCTTATTGTCTTGTGCAGAGTTTTGCATGCACGTTGCAGTTAGTAGTCCTAGTAGCCGGCTACTTAAAATAGCTAAAATATTCTTTGTGTGGTTCATCAACGGTGCTAATTTATCCGAAAGACCCGCGAGGTGCGTACAACTCTGCACAACACCAGTGAAGCTGGAGCTCCGCCTCTTCAGGAAGAGTTCCTCTGCTGCCACTGCACACACACACGCTACGCCTACACATGTGCATTGTGATGGATATTGTAATATGCTGTATATTAACTTATTGGGAGAAAACTGGTAGTTCTCTGTAAAATCAGACGTTGGGCGCTCCCATATCGCCAAAATCTGGATGACCTGTAGATGAAAGTCGTCTCTGCTGTTTCTTTTAAAGCTGTTTTTTTGTTCTGCAGGCTGGACTGAAGAATCGTCAGCTGGACACGGTGGATTTCTACCTGAAGAGTAAAGAGAACATCCTGAACCCTGCTGCCGATCAGCCTGCAGCGTCCACACTGAGCCTGACAGACAGTACGGACACTCGCTGCATAAACTTGTATAAAGAGGCAATTTGCTCAATTAAAGCCACTTTAACAAAAAGTGTCTTTAATTGATGTTTCATACGTGTTGTTGTGCATAAAGCTACGAGCGTTGTATTTGTTGTGTGTAGTTTATGTGTCTGACCTTTGTGTGTGCAGGTGTCCAGGAGTTGTGTCCCGCGTTGGACCTTCTGTGTTCGGCGGTCAGAGAATCAAACAGCGAAGCTCAGAGCCGACAGTTCTCTGAACAGCTGCTCAACATCACCATGAGCTTTGTCAACACACAGATCCGTTCAGTCCTGTCCAGCGCACAGCGTAAGGCAGCGCACACACTTTTCTCTCCTGTCCAACGCACATCATGAGACAACACACACACTTTTCTGTCCTGTCCAACGCACATCATGAGACAACACACACACTTTTCTGTCCACAGCTGTAGAGGGTCAGTTTTAAACAGGGTTTCAGGGCCTTAAAAGGGCTTAAATTTCAAAATCAAGGCCTTAAAAAGTCTTAAATTTCGCTGGAGTTTGTGTTCTAGGTCTTAAATCATTTTTGAACAGGTCTTAATTTTCCAACATCCATGTAACGCTACTGCTGGTCAAAACAAAATTCGCTATATTACGACTACAAAGACCAACATGCATCTGTCGTGTTATTGCAGCAAGTCTCTTTCGGACTGTGCCACAGGTAGAAAACAGATTTGTTCTTCCCCTGTGCGAACGTGCAACCTTAGCGACTCTTGACTGAAGGAAGCAGAGCTTAGGGCTCGGTGAAAAGCCCTACTGAAATGTCACACGATCATTTATGATTTCCAGTAAACTACGGATGGCTGGTTTTTCTCCTCATTCTTCAAAGGAGGAGCGAATGTAAGAGAGAGAGAGAACGTCAGTAAGAGACGCTGAAAGTTTGCGGAGGTTAAGATCAGCATGAAGTTGTCAGGTTCCAGCTCCGTCCCGTACTGAACATCTTGATAGTTAAATTATAAAGAAAGGAAGGCGGTGACCTCGGAGGAGCTGAGGTTAGTAACGTTAAAGCAAAGCAGGAATGCAAACTAGTCCTTTTAAGCTAATGTGGATTCTTCTATTGGATTTTGATGTTCAGATGAAATGCTTATAATAATACAGAAGGCAGCTGGTTCTCATGTTGCCTATTTTTATGTTAATTTCTGCAAATGTATAAAGCAGTAAATTAAGACACAAACGTGAACAGTCCAGTCTGTAATAATTCCGAGGTCATAATAACAGTGTTTTCCTGCCATGATAAGGTGGTGAGGCTCAAAACTAACTAAATGACTTTTCCCTGATCTAAAGGTTAGAATTCAAAGTAGACTTCATTAGCAAGTTTAGCTTTTGGTGTGTATTTTATTCCAGATCTGCTCTGGATTTTCCGACTTCTCATTCACAAAAATTTCTGGATATTTCCACCCGTGGTCCTTTTTCACGGGAGCACGCCAGCTTATTATTTACATAGCTTATCAGTGTCATCGTCCGTCCGTCCTGATGTTTCATTGTTTTGTAGACATCACACAACCCTAATCTGAATACATTTATTTACTCTGCAAGTAATTTAGTGACTGCATTTCCTTTGTACGTTTCTTTTTTTGATGTCGCGATTTAGGACTTACATTTCATTCATCGTGGTCTTAAAAAGTCTTTAAAGACCAGGTGAGACCTGCAGAAACCCTCTTTAAACCACCTGTTAGTAGAGTTAAAGCTGTTTGTCTGCAGACGAGGACTCGGACGTGCGGAGCTGCGTGGGTGTTCTGGACCGGTACGTCACCGAACTGAGGAGCTACATGAAGAGATACCCCTGGCCTGCAGGGGGCGACACCTCCAGCACCAATTCTGCTGATTCTGCTCAGGAGGCGGCTCAGAGAGACGAGTGGGAGCAGCTGCCGACAGAGGTGACACTTCTTTACAAAGTTTAGATGCTTGGTTAGGTAGCGAAGTGCCCCTTCCTGTTTCACTCTGGATGTGCGTGTGTTGCAGGAAGTGGTCCGTCAGTCCGTCCTGACCAATCAGATCCCCAGAGCTCAGGCCGTCCTGAGGAGGCGGGGCCTGCCCGAACAGCGTCTGTCCTCCTTGAGGATGGTGGGTCTGCGTCAGGTTTTCTCCTGCCTGCAGCGCCGAGACCTGCAGACCGCCAACACGCTCCTCGTTAACATGGTGAGGCGACCTCGCTCTGGGAGCTCTCGCTATTTTTGCTTTATGTTAACATGCTAACGTTGGTATGCTGACATTTTGAGAGTCACACGCCAAATGTTTTTGAAATCCAGTAGATGTTAACTTGAGAGTGAGATGTTACGTCTGTACGCCCAGAGCTGCAGTCAGGATGCGGTTAGCCTAGCTTAGCATAAAGACTGGAAGCAGGGGGAAACTGCTAGCCTGGCTTTGTCCAAAGTTCAAAAATACAACAAAGCTCAGCGATTAACACGTATTTGTTGATTTATTATGAACAGACATTCTTTGGGGGAGTAAAGTCCAGTAACTATTTTAACATCCAGCTCCGCCTTTAACTCGCACGTCTGAGACTTGTATCGATCTCTTCAACTCACTCTTAGAATATAAGGGAAAGAAGTATATTTGCCAAACGTCCCTTCAGCAAACAGTAGGCAGGATGTCACGCTAACATCAGCTGTCAGCTTAAAAACACGAAGCTGAATTTCTTTTTTTAAGTCATATTGACAGTTTAGTGCTTTTATTTTGTGTTTTCAGGGTTTCAGTGTGAAGAAGCAGCTGCACAGTATCTGCCTCTACACCGACGACAAGGAGCTCAGGGAGTTTGTGGTGAGTCAGTCTCCTTTCTACCCCTGACAGCTAGTGTCTTGGTCTCGAGACCGGCCTTAAAGCCCCCCCAGCCAGTTTTCACTGCCGTTTTTGGTGAACATTCTTTCTCAAACGGAGGATGGGGCTGTGGTTCGGACGTAATACATTACCATGACAACCAAAAACTGACCGGCTGGGGTGCCTTTGCCGATGCACTGGTAAAACGGCCGTCAGTAAAATGCATGTTGCAGACTGTATATCAGATGGCGGAGGGTGAAAGTGCGACACGTTTTCTGTCCTCTGTCCTCCAACACGGCGCCCACAGACGCCATAATGAACAGACCTCCTGTAAGTTCTAAGTACATGACATGATAAATCGGTTAGCAAGCTCACAGCGATGTTTATCGGTTTGATGCTCTGACTTAACGAGGCGCGACAGTTTAACAAGGCGTGACAGTTTAACAAGGCGTGACAGTTTAACGAGGTGTGACAGTTTAACGAGGCGTGACAGTGCGCCTCCACAAGCTTGGAGAATCACGTATGACTTATGGAGTTAATATAGTCAGACATCACCACTCCGTTTGAACAACTAAGCAACTTTGAGCACAAAATTAAGCTGTTTGTCAAAAAATATTTGGCGAACTATGTGGTTAATCAACATTGTGAGGAGGTGATGATATGAAATATCATAGAAATGTCAAAATACACTGGCGGGGGGCTTTAGGACCACTTCTTGAAGGTCTTGGTCTCGTCTCGGATCAGTCAAAACCATAACTTTGGGAATGTCATTAAAATGCTTTTGGATCATCTGATTTATTTGCTAACATCCTAACTTTGATTGGATGTAAGACGCATTGCTTCAAACGGAACCAAAAACGCTAATTAAAATGTGTTGTTACCGTTAACGATTTCAGCTCTTAGTGGGTGTTTTAAGGACTTTTCAGATCAATTTGAAAAGTACCTACAATCTCGTTCCACTTTTTATCGTGTGTCATGTAATGTGGGGAACTGGTCTTAGTCTCGACTCGGTCCCGCCCTCCCTCGGTCTTGACTCGGTCTCAGCCCCTGAAAGTCTCGGTCTTGTCTCGATCTCGATAAACTCTGGTCTTGACTTTGGGCTCACCGTCAGCAGTCGTATGTTTTGGATGTCTTCTCTGTGTGCATCTTTACAAGTCTTTGAGGCCTCTGATTGGTTGATTCTTCAGGTGGAGGAGCTGCTGAGGCGGAGTTACTTCCCAGCGGAGGAGATGCAGAGCGTGGTGTTCATAAAGGAGATGGAGAGGTTGGGATCCCTGCCTGCATCCCGCTGCCCTTCAAACACCACATCACAAGGGTAAAGACATACTGCATGTTTGTCTCTAAGTTCTCTATTAATTTTTAACATTTCTGTCAGGAAACTATCTCAACCCACCGTAGTTTCCAGCTGTGCTGGTTTAGCTCTCAGTTCAAAGTACCTACATGTTTGTTAATGGGCTGCGAGTGAGCGTTTAAACTCAGGCCTGCACTTGCCTGTGGCTTCTTCACAATAAAAGCAACCCCGTTTTAACCCAGTTGAATGCTTTTAATGTGAAGCAGCGTCAGCAGTAGGAAATGTTGATTTAGCTTCACCGTTAGCAGAAACTTACTGACTATCTGAAACCAGCGAGGCCAAGACAGACTCAGCCTCTCTCAATGAAGATTTCTCTATAAAGAGACAATTACAGAGTGTAAATACTTTGAATGAGTATTGCTGAATAAATATAGAACATAAGCAGTGTGAAAAATGAAAAGCTCGAGGATAATAACTGTAAAGCTTGTTTGTACCGAACTAAAGTGCAGCTTACTGGACAAAGAAAATCAAACTGAGTGAACAGTTTTGAGATTTTCTGCCTTTGCTGGTTGGATTGTTTTGGGTCTTTTAGGGTATAAGAAAATTTCAGATCAGCAACAAAATCTTCTCTGCGCCTCCTTTGAAAACCGCCTCTTTCTCCACAGTCTTACTCTTCAACCCCTCTGAATCCTTTTTCATCCTTTATAAACCTCCCTTCTCTTCTGAGCGCCCCCCTTTGAATGAATTCCAGATGACTCCTCTTTGTCTGTTCTTACCCGGCTCTCCTCTCCTTGCCCCCCCTTGACAGGGTCGTTCAGATGGTCCGTAGGGAGACGGGTGGTGGTGGTGAGGGGGTTCTGGAGGAGCTGGTGGGACAGAAGAGGTCTGAGGAGGAGGGGGGGCTCTGGAGGAACCTCCGACTGGACTGGGTGAGGAACTGGGACCAGAGCTGCCAGTCTGCCGTCCTCCTGTCCAGACTCCAACACACAGGTAGACGCACACACTGGTTCCTGGTCTCCATTAATCCTGCTTGTTTGGAAGATTCCATTCCCTCCTCTGTCTTCGGTTCGTTAGAGTTGAGTTCCTGCGACTCTGCGGTGTTGTGGCGTTACCTGACTGCCCTGCACGACCAGCGCCGGGTGGTCGACTGGATCCGGAACAGGGAGACCCCTGATGCCTCCCGGTGGCCCGAGTTAACCCCAGAGCTGGTGAACAACAACACGGTCTGCAGCACCTCCATGAGGGAGAACATCCTGGACCTGCTGGCCAGGTACAGCAGCCATTTTCACCTCTCTGATAGTTGTACATTGCGTACCGAGACACATGCCACGTAATTTTACAAATATTCAATCCGCTTATTTCACTTTCATCCATTTGGTTGGGTAGTATATCAGGATGTGATCAGACGGTAATGTGGAGCATCATCTCTACCTTAACAACATAGTAATCTTTAGAGCCAGACCGATGTGGGCTTTTTGGGGCCGATGCCGATATTAAGTGACAAGGAGCCGATTTATGAGCCGATATTTTGATTTTCCGAATGATTTGGATAGTAGACCCCTTTACTGCATAAACTACCCATAGCAGGGTCTGTATAAAACTGTGTCCTAAATGGATTATGTTAATAAAATAGATCACACTCTCAAAGAGTGAACATGTAAACACATCAATAAATATTTGCTGCTAGAAGGTGAAACTTTTTCAGCCGCCTGTAAACAGAGAGAGAGAATAAGCATGTGTATTTCACTTCACACATAATCTGCCATAATTTCAATGTAGCTCGTTCACATCTAGTTCATCCCTTTAGCAGCACTCTTTAATTCTAACCAAAGCTACGAGAAACCATTTAACCTCCATCAGTATAAATCATGGCGTCTAGAACACAGTGAGCTGTTGAATGCATCTAATACAGCTGGTCCCCCTCTGGTGGGCAAACTATGCAACACCTAAGACATGAGTGAAGGATCTGACTGTTTCTTTTTCAATAGCCTGCCGTTGTAAACAGCCGATGCCGATTAAATGCAATTAGCTCATATCGGCCGATACATCGGTCAGGATCTAGTAATCCTCTTGAGCAATGCCATGTTGTGCATAATGCCTAGTCGTTGTACATTTTCCATGAGACTGTATCAAATATTCCAGACCATCATATCGATACATAATATTAATAAAAAATAGCGCTTTGACGCTTTAGCTCAATGCTAACATATAATGGGAATCTCCATCAACGTGCTAACGAATTAGCATTGGGATCGCGAAAATACAATCATAAACTATGTGTCAAACACTTCTTTTCCTGAGCTCTGTGAAATTAAAATCAGAGCTGCTAACTTCACTGCCTTGATCTGCTGCTTCTGCACACAGAGCAGCTACAGCAACCACAAAGGGTCAAAACTCAAACCCAGTATTCCCAGTGGCCTAAAAATACAGCTACCAGTAGGTGGAGAAAGGGCAGCAAACAGTTATTAATATAATGTGATGTACAGATTAGACTCAGGTGGTACACAGCAATTTGTATTTGCAGTAAATGCGTTTTTTTTATGTGCCTTTTATTTAAATATTTTGATTAAAAAATGTCATAGTTGCTCTGTAGTTTTTTTTTACAGACTGAGCAGAACTGTGCTGTTTTCTAACAGTTTGGATATGCAGCAGATAAATAGCAAACTTTCTCGCAGGCATTTTGTATTCATAGTTAGATATCTGGATGTGTCACTTTAGGATTGTCGAGCGATATATCGATTATCGCAGAATTGCTGTATCGTGATATTATCGATATCGTCAGCTGTGTATTATATCGTGAGGTACCCTGCGATTCTCAGTCCTAGATACAATACTGTGCAAAGGTTTTAGGCTGTTGTAGGAATAATGCTGTGAAGTAAGAATGCTTTCAAAAACTTATCATTTAACAAAATACAAAGTGAACGCACAGAAGAAAAATCGAACCACCCTTTGCCTTCAGCAGAGCATCGCTTCTTCTAGGTACGCTTGCACAAAGTCATGCACTTTGTAGGGATATAGTCAAGTGTATGATTAAACAAGATCTCTGTATATAGGTTGAAACACAATCAGTAACTGAAACAGAAACAGCTGTGCTTTAAAAAGGCACAAAGAAACAGGCAGTGCTGAGGATTGTAGTGGTCAGTCTGAGAAACGTCCTGCAGCGCATGAGAGACACATAATGTTTATTCACAATTCAGAAGAAGCCCAGTTCCTTCAAAAAATATGTTCAAGTGTGCCTGGAAGATGATATTATTAATTTTTAATACTCCATATGCAGAAAATATGTAGTCTCAACTGAATGCCCTGCTAAAAAGAAAGGGTGTTATATAAGCTGTCTTAGATTATCCAGATTTGTTTAATGTTGCAGCTGGAGTTCATTTGAAGTTTTTTAAAATCAGGCTGCAGTTCACATATTTTTATTTGAAGTGTTTTAGATGTAGCACTGGTTCATATCGCTCTCAATGGATCAACTGCTTGTAATTAAATTTTTACTCTCCGATCATGCTAGTTCATTTGTGCTATTTGATGTTTGAACAGAGATTATTTCTTCCTCAAAAAGAGACAAACAGAACTGACAAAGCTTCAGACGTAGATATTTAAATTTACTGTAATGGACAAATTTGCTCTTGCTGCTACAAAAGCCCCCAGAAGGGCAGAAGAAGAAATCGTTTTGTTTTGAAAACACCTTTCAGAGGGTCATACACTAAAAACAAACCAAACAATTCTTGTGGTTGTGTTGGTAGCAAATCCTGTCAACATAGAAATGACATAAAACAAATGAAAGCTGCAAGCAGCGTCGGGCGGACCCTCACATGTGTAGCGCGTTGGGGTGTGACGTGGTCGCGC
>JAPMOB010235567.1:0-48344 GCA_029875015.1 Lepomis gibbosus
TCGTCTGTTTTGAACTCGGCATGCAGAACATTTTCCACAGTGTTAGGGAAACAAGATGCCATGGAAATGTAATTTGTATGGGGCCCAGATGTGGCACCAGGTGAAAAGAATTGTACCGGATTTAATATTTTCAATAATATTATTATAATACCGGATCACAAGATGATATTAAATATGCATGAGGTACACCCTGCGCTTGTATTTCAATTCATTCAAGTGAACCAGATGCGTATCACTTGTTGTTTTAGTTCATTTGTGCCCTTGTTTCTACATTTAAGATAAGATTTATTCGTCCTGCACGCAAATTTGTGTAAGCACGTTGATAAAATGTTCCCACAGTGCTTAATTTAGCTCATCATCTCTACCATCCACCGTTTTACACAGTTGCATTATATTTGAATTTACTTCACTGCATTGTTTGCTTTAGTATAATTATCTTATATTTTGTTCAGGTGAGTTTTAGAATAATTATAACAATAATTTGTTGATTACATTTTACAGTAAAACCATATTATTTTAAGGGGGTACATTACTATTGCAAAAAACAAGAACCCATAACATATTTAAAGCCTCATACCACAGTTAAAATGTAAACTAGAGGTATGTTATAGAGTATTGGACATTAAACTGGCAGAGTTTTCATTTTCTCTCAGCTCTGGTAGAAATGCATGAACTTTTAGTGAATCGGGAACAAAATTATGCTCCTTCTCTGGCAGTTGTCAAAAGGCATTGTGGGAAGTGCAGGTAATCACGAACTGAAGGAGAGGAACTACAGGAAGATGAGCGCCATGGAACATTAATAGATACAGAATGTAAGCATATTCTAGGGTGGATTTCTTCTATAAATATGTAACTCACTATACTGACTATAAGCTTCCAGTGTGGCCTTTTGAACAAATACCATTTGAATACAATCCTCTTGCCATAAGGATATTGACTAATACGTTAAGCTATGGTTGGACACACGGTACGGCTCGGCAGGTACTGGCTCTTTTGTCCATCATTACAGTCACATGTAACCACAAGTAGAACTCCCATTAGTGGCAGGGAGGGTTTCACTGCTCACCACTTCTCTCAAATGAATCAAATCAGGCTTGGATTCTCTCAACCTATTGAAAGGATCCAATAGGTTGCACCTGAACTGCTGGGTTGAAACTAAGATAATGATCATGGCGGTGAGTCTCTGCATATAATAGTCTCTAGATTGTTATGTAGATAAACCAGAACAACATTAATAAGCTGTTCGAGCTGGTCAGTAGCTGCTTGTAGCTTCATCAAATGTTCATGCTTATTTGATGATTTAAAGAGCTTATGCATGAAAGCATACAACCTAAACATAATATACGGACAATGTAATTTTAGAACCGAGGCTGTTAATGTTGCTGGCCATGCTCACGAGGCAAGAATGTGTTTCCTGACTGTAATTGGCTACATGCATGCAATTGTTTTCCAGCTCCTTACTTTCGGGCTTTTCCTTATCCTGCTCACAGTCTTAGAGTGGCTGAGGGTGAAGTGTTTGCTCAGCACTTCAGAGCAGGCAGGATTCCGTCCCCATGGTGTGTCATGAATATTTTATTATATTGTTACGTAATTTACTCCCAGGGATTGGGGTTGAAAGCTCCCTCTCTGCATCCCCTCATCACTGGGTCCAGTTTTTGGTCTATTCTCATCAGTTGGGTCTTTATACTGCTATATAAGCAGGAACAAAATGCACCAGAACTTGAGGTAATTAGTGGTTGGTTGCTTATAATACTCAAGACAGAGTGTAATTAAAGCGCAAGGCTTTTCATTGTGTCTCTTATACTGACTGGCTTGAGGGATATTGCTGCAGCAGTCAGAAACTGCAGGAGCATGTGTTTCAGGTATCGAAGCTGACTTGCTGAGACAATCATAAGCTTTCAGACAAAGAGGGGAGTAGCTTGGGCAACTTACACATAGCAGCTCTCTAAATTAGGTACAAACAGGCACAGTCAGTCTGCAGGACTAAGCCTTTCCTCTGAGGCGTGGAGGAGTGAGTTTGGAACTGTGGAGACAGATGGAGGGCGGAGAGCTGAGGTGTCTAAGTGTAGCTAGGTATTCTCAGAGCAGAAAGAAGAGGGTTAACTAGTTGTCTGTTGTGCTGTCTGTGAAGCAGAGACCTTGCATCCGCCTCTCTCTTCCCTCATTAGAGACCGAGGCAGAGGCCCTCAGGCACAGTGCCTTACTCCCCCACAGCATTTCACTGTGTTGAGACAGGGCTCTTATTGGATTACCCTATCAGCCTACAGTGAAGACACTCTGAAAGCCGTAGAAGCTATGAAAAATATGCACATCTGCTTTTTAGTTTCACTTGATAATGGGCAATCTGTTAATCTAGCCATTCAGGTACATATCACTTTGTTATTGTCAGACCTGAATAAAAATTAAGCAGCATTAAAATACAATGTTGCATGTAACCCTTTGCTTTGAAGCTATAGAGATGTGTTTGAACAGGTATATAACGTAACTGAGTTCCATTTTGAAACGAATTTCACACCAATTTCAGTAAGGACAACCCAAAACACTGAACTAAAAGACACTAAAATGCTTCACAAAGTTGAGTTTGGTGATAATTTTGTGATTTTGTCACCATATGCAAACTCTTGCATATTACAAAGTAGTTTGACCTATTACTTACATACTTAACATTGATTTGTGCAGCTTTTAACTGTTTGATATCTTCCGACTTAATGGATGTGGACTCTTATCAGATGTTTGATGGTTCTATAATGGCAAATGTTCATACACCTGACCTTACAAAAATTACGGTGTACTGACCACTGACTCAAAATAATTACATAAGTAGAGCATATTTTGTAGTAACTGTTGTGTTAGAACTTATGGTCCTCAGAGTTTAGTACAACTAGATATATTCTCAGACTTACTAGCTTTATCACATCTGGACAGTGCTCCAAATGTGTGCCCTGTCACCTTCACAGAGTCTCAACACCCTGGAACTGGGTGGTAATTGAGGAGAGGGAGGTCAGGACAGGACAATTGAATCTGATTAAGCTCACTCTCCTTGTGCAACGTGTAATTTGGTCCACACTACGCTACATTAGTTCATTTACGCAGCCCGTTCCCTGAAACCCNTGTGTTCCCTGAAATAAATCCCTACACCCGAAAAGTCCAACCAACACGAACAAACAGGGAAACGAATCAAATAAATACCTTAAAAACAAGCAGTGAGCAAATGGTTTCAGTGTGTTCACAGACCAGTGGACTTCCAAGGTTTTATCTGTGCCCCTCCACTTGACTTTTACAACTGAGCAGACTGAATCCATGAGGCTGTCTTTCTCCACCGCTGATTTCAGACATCCCCCATCTACCATGCTCTGGCTTGCGAGGACCAGCTCCTTTAGTTCAGGATTAGTTCCAACTCAACACACTTTGCCCACCCAAGCCGAGCGGTCAATTCTCAGGACAGCCATGAGTGAAGGCTGCCCAGAACCCTGCCTTTTATTCTTGGCACTATTTTATCCCCTTCCTCCTGCCGCTTGCAAATCCCTCTGCAGGCAATCCAAACCTCTGCTGGTAATCACCAAGCACAGTGACAAAAAGCTACTGTGTGGCTGTTTCCTCCTGTGCATTCTCTTTCTCGATATGTTAGGTTTCACTCAAATTAATTTCTGGCATTTAATTAGTGTGCACTAGCAGGCCTACTGAGGGGATGCTGGCAGGAGGGGAAAATGTCTTTTCTTTTTTAAATGTATGATTTTATTCTGCTGAGCACTGCCGTTAAATTCTCAGAGCCAAGAGGGAGCACAACATAAATACCAATAGGGTTTGCTTATATTCTCTGCGTTGGAGCTGTCACTGTACCACAGTGTTTGCAATTCTCCAATCCCTAACATTTAGATGTGCATCTGGTACCCTGCTCTGACTTTTCTACAAAAGTATACAAAAAAACAACAACTTCAGAACAGAATCCAACAAACAGACCACAGCCATCACATAGTTTCCTTGAAAAGAGCGTGGGATTAAAGGCTTGGAGCTGTCTCACCTGCATAATCTCACCATCAACCCACCAATCCATCACTGTCCTGCTGTGTGGGACTGTGCTGCTTAAAATTTACTCAGACTTAAACAAAGGTTTGAAGCCACAAGGGAGACAAAACAGAAAGCCTTGAGTAGCTCAAACATATTTAAATTACCAGTAATCAATGGTGCCATGACAGCTCCCTTATTGATTTTGGGAGAGTGAATTTTATTTTTCATCAACTTGAGCAGTCAAAGTGACAGTGTCAGCTGGTGAAAAATGAGTGATGAACCGAAAGCTCAGGTATTTATTTACTTCAGCACAGTGGTTTCTGTGTTCTGTTCTTGACTAATAAATATAAAACTTATGAGCAAGAAAAGGTCAATATAATAAAAAATAGAGTCATAGCGGCACTGTAAAGTGGCCGCAGATCTTAAAGGGATTGTTCTGTCAGCCTAATGCTTGCCGATCTCCTCAGCCTACCCTGCAGTGGGGACAGGAAGAGAAGGTTTGGCCGCCTTCGGGCTAAGCAGCTTGGACATCATCCAGCCTTCCAGCACATGAGACAACATGGAGGCTCTCATGAGTCACTGCTGTGTCACACAAAGGGACTTGCTTAGCGGTCAGAGGCTATTGGATTTACCACGAAAACACTAAAGCTATAGTTTTGAAATAAATAGGACTAGGGAAAGATTGACTGACTATTGTGAATGTTGATGTGAGCAAAGACTATTTTTTGTTATTCTGGCAATACTGTGTGTTCAGTGTACTTGATTGTCCATACAATGTATTTTGCCACACTGCCCTACAGAAAAATGATGACATAAAATATAACTTTTACCATGCGTACATTTGCTAAATATTGCTAAAGTACAGCTGATAATCTGGTATTGTAATTATTAAACAAATAGAAATGTTGATCTGATGATGGTGGTAGAGGAAAAGTTAAGGGATCTCAAAAATCACAAAATACACTGTACGCAGTCTGGACCAAAGTGGTTGATGACGTGACTTAGCTGATGCTAATAGTCATCCACTGATACAGGATGTGAAGGTTTTGTATTGCCTACAGTCTATCAAAAAGGTTGACAGTCATACTATGCTATTTCAAAAGATTAACAGATACCAAGCACTCGCAACATTTAGCTTTTCAAAAAAAGTCATCTTCGTGCTACAGCTCGCCTGTCACGAGATTTCAGTTTGACAATTGTCCTTGAGTGAGACATCTGTTGTTTGTTAATAAAAAAGGGTGTCACATCATGGAAAGGATCGCAGGGATGTTGTTAGAGACCATGTATAACAGTCTGAGCCTATCTGTGGCAACAAGAAGCACTTTTGTGGATGTAATTTTGACAGTGGCAATTGCGCCAAAGGAATACGCTGCCACCAAAATATGGGAAAATAGGGCGCAGGTTTAAAAATACTGAAATAACCCTTTAATTCCACTGATGTCCTTGGCAGAAATCATTGAAATTGATTAACCTATTCTCACAGTGCCTCGAAATATATTTCTAACATGCTCCAGAGACATAATTTAGCATTTTTTACAGGCTGCGAATCCATGTGAGGAGTAAATCATTGATTAGCTCAAGAATATTTGCCTATTTTTTTTTTTTTAGAAAAGGTTTTTAGAGACGTGCCAAGGAAAACGATTAGGGCGTTGGTTTCCTATTTCAAAATACTGATTTAAAAATGAGCTGGCACAAAAAGGCTTGAATGAAATGATTTCAGTGACCTTGACAGCTGATATTTATTTTTGCTAACAGGCAAGTATGAGATGAGGAAAACAATGTTATAGTGGCAGTACAGTATTCATCTATTCAGATTCTTTAAGCTGTTTAAAAACACAAAAAAAGACCCTTTGCTTCTTGATTTCTAAAGCTCCAGTATACATTTCTGGTTTTCTTACCCCAGATGGTCCCACTAGTCTCATGGATTTGTTTACATTCTCTTCTGATATGATACCCTTAAACACTTCAAGTTTTTCTGTTTCAACAGCAGTGCAAAGCCTAGGACTGCTACTGAAGAAAGAAACCATTTACGTGGCTTTTCAGTGGCTATCATTTTATGAAATCAATTATATAAAACGAGACTGACTGCAAATATAGAGACAGAATACAGAAGCTAATCATGCATGCTCTCCAAATATTTGTACAAATTCACATTACCAGCTGGCAGAGGAGGATCAATTCTTATTTACAGGCTAATTATTGTCTCATTAGCTTCCTCACCCTGTAAAAACATGACAAATCTTTACAGACTTACTGTTTGTCAGCACCACATCACCTTGTTTCTTTGACCTGCAATCATTAAGTGATTTTAAGACCTTCCATAATAAACATAAACCTGGATATTGACCCAGCGTCTTCGGGTTGGTGTGACAACAGACCTCATTTCCTCATCCTTCTATGGCTGAAAGTCAGTGTTTGGACATGTACAGTCCAGAACTGGAACACATTTCTATTGATTTCTCAGACTTTAACAAAGAAGACAGCTGTTTGTTTCCCGCAAAAGAATAACTACATTTATTTGTTACCCACAACCTTGATAAGTCCCCTCACCATAACAGCATGGTAATTATTGGCACCATGACGACAAAGCTCCCCTAACATGAAGTATGTATGTTGCCCAAAATCTTAAAAAGTCTTATTTTAACATTACATTGTTGTTGTTATGGAACCAAAATGAGCTTTTTGAAAATACAGATTCGGCATTAAGAATTTATTTTGTGGAACAATTTTGCAAGATGAATGGATGTTGGCTAAGCAAACTGACCTATATAGGTCATTATATTGGTAATATCTATAGGTCTCGCTCTAACTGAGGTCTGACACAGCCAGGGTTGTGCTTCATTGATTCGTATGCAAAAGGAGTCGTTTTCTAGCTTTCATTTGTCAGTTGCTGTTCCTGGGGCACTTGTAATAGTTACAGTCGTTACCCAGACCTAAAACAAATTCAAAAAAATGTAGGCTGTGGATTGTTCCTGATGTAATGTTAGTTAGCTAACACTAGCTAACTCACTACTGAATGTAATGTTATAAAGCCCTACTGTTCTGTTTTTTAATGATTGTAATAGTGAATAGAGACTTACCCAGCTTTGCAGGAACACTGTTAATACTCAATATCTTTGTTTCAACTGTCAGATGATGCAGTGGTTCATTTTTACTCTGTGATCGGTAGGCTTTAGCTTCTGTCTTTATTTGTTTCATGTCAGTTTGACAACCTGAATACAATATTTAAATATAATATTATAGTTTATAGTATAATGCAAACCTTTCTGTATTCTTTCCAAGATCGTTTTTTTTTCTTTAATTTTTCCAAAAATTAGACAATATTTCTCCAGGGAGTGCAGTTATAGACAGTGGCAGCGCTTTGATAAATCCGAGAAGTCCGACAGTTCATCGGACTTAGCAACAGTAACTAAGGGGGGTGAGGCTTAGTGAAGGGTCAATTACAGCAGCTTTGTCACAGTAAACATCTGCCACTAGTTATGTAGTTTTTTTCTTTAGCTCAGTTGCAGTTATAAGCATGTGTGGTGCACTGGCTCTACACAATTAAGTTTTTCAGACACATATTCATAGTTTTCATGTGACGTCACACTCCAATGAAAACGCTCCCTTGGAGGGCAAAAAGACATTAATTTCCGTTGCCTGCCAACCGCAAGTGATACACTGTTACTTTGAGTTTGTTACTTTTTGTGTTGCCAAAATGCTGGATAGTTTTTGTGCTTTTGGATTTACTGATCAAGGCGACAAGCCCGACCTGTACTAGGTGAGGGATTCCCCAGAAGGTAAAAGTAAACGTTACCGCAGTCCGAGCGGCAGCAGAGACCTGGCTGTTTTTATACAGTATGCAGCAGCGGATGCGGTAGTATTGTATGGATCAGATATGTCCAACACTTGCAGTTTGTGTTCATATCTTTCTTTTTCTTAAGTTGAAAGGTGATCCAAATAAAATTTGACTGCTTTTGTGGCGTCTCTATGGTGGAGTCGCGGTTTGAGCCATCATGTTGGTCTGTTTTGCCCTCCAAGTCACAGCGCATGTCACGTGACTGAAAACTATGAATACCTAAATAATGGCATTTTATACAGTTGGACATTGTGTTACACATACACAGTATATTGAAGTCAGAGAACGCCAACATGCTGTTTGACTAGAATTTTTACCCTCCCAATCTGTCTACATATAACTTTTACAGAGCTGACTCCAGGAGCTCAGGGGTCATTGTCAAGGATGCTGCAGTTTCCCATCTCAAGCTATACCATGATATAATCTCGGGGTGGAAACCTCTACCCTGTTGGGCTCCTCAATAAAACTCTATAAATTGAGACATGATCCACAGCCCCAACAGTGTTCTGAGCCTCACAATGCTGCTGATTCACAGTAAATGAAATGTCAACACAGCTGCAGTTTAATCACATTAACAATGTCACATTCCTTATTTGGTCATGCATGACTTCCTAAATCAGGGAGAGGATTTCCTACACTTTCTGTCAACATCCTCTCTTTTGTTCGACCCCAGATTTACTGTCTCGTGTGTCTCAATGACACTGCAAAGTCACAAGATCCCATTGACCCTTGTTGGACCATGACTATTACTTAAAACGCTAGCAGTATCGACATGGGGATGAATTCACTCAGTGGATGGACTTGTTCCAAAGTCATCCAAAGGTGTTGTGCCATTACATTTAAATGATAGAGCAGTTTGGGTGTGAGAAATCAATATCTGTGAATGTGCATAACTAATGAAATGTTCTATAAATTCTATCGCTGATACGTTCAGAAAATAAATTGTTGAGTTTCCATTATGTCAAACAGTCTGTTAACTGCCTCAGCAGAAACATGAAATCACTTTCAGTAGTTATTCTGTTTTTGAAACATGACTTGTGGCACAGATTTGTCTATATTATGTGAATTGCAAGAGCAGTTTGTGCTAATCTTGTTCTCAATATTTTTCTTTTACTATTTCAGATAGGTAGAAGATCAGACACAGTATATACTGCCACAAGATATGACTTTTGGCGCATGGAAAAGAACATAAACTTTATCACAGATTTTAGATATCTCACACATATTTCCTGTAAATGAGAGAAAACATTCCTCTCTCTAAGCAATTAAAGCAGCCAAAGGGGAAAAGCTTTGGATAATTATATTTAATTAAAGTAAGCAGGTAATTATCCCCAAGGTGACTGTGAAACTTACTTTAACACAAACAGAAATTAGATTCAATGGTGCTTAGAGTGTTCTGAGGAAACTGTGGGTTAATCTGTGTGTTTTTTCTTACGGTTTGATCAGCTGCACAAGTTAAAGGTCACCGCTGGATAAGGAGGAAAGCACGATTTACATTAATTATCTAATTTTGTTTGAGACTATGATGGGATTTATATAATTAGCCACAATTTGAACCATTTAAGAAAATATGTTTTTAATAACAAAAGCTGTCCGACATGACAGCAAATGCATCCAGCCAATAACTTGTCTCCTAACAGCATGGGTCTCCTCTAAAACAGATTACCTGTGCAGACAGTGACACTCTTGTGTAAAAGCCATTACCATCGACTCTGTGAATACATGACCTGCCTGTGTACTGTTCTCACAGTTAATCAACTAGTCAGTGTTAATGGAGGCATTAGATCCTGACATAGACGCTGTCAGTGATTCTGCAGCTGCAGGAGAGTGCTTTTTGCCCCTTTCCCCCCTCACCTTTGTTAAATGTTTTAAAAGCACAAAAGATGGCTGTAGTCAGCCAAAATGGTGGGAATGTGTTTGTAGGAAAAATTACAGAAAAAGACTTCTTAAAGCAGTCCGGAACGTTTTTTAATTGGTAAACAACGAGAAGTGGCTGACTTATTGTTTTGGTGATTGCTCTGCACATTACACAATAAACAATATGAATTGGCAAATGACAGAGGTACATTTTAAAACTGCCTTTTGTTCTTCACATGTGATAGCAACAATAGGAGGGAAGTGGAATTTCATTTGTTTTGGTTACAGCATTGATAAACAACATCTTTCCAGAGACAATCTACTTATTACTCATGAGGATCTACAAACCTTGTTTCAATGATTAGAAACTCTAAGGTAGAAAATGCTAAAAACCACTGTGAGCTCTGTGGACTACCATGAATAACTTGGTCAGAAACACATGCTGCTCTTGTGTTTTTCAAAAGTAATTTTCTAGTGCTGTTAGCACCACAAACATATTCTAATTTTAGTTTCTAATATTATTACATGATGTAGTAACCATACATGTCACTGTTGCCCAAGGAAATATGTTATATATAGCTCAATATGGGCCTACTGCTGACAAATTATACACAGATTTGTGTTTTAGCCTTAGAGGGAGAATCAGAGGTAAGTGCATGTGTCCATCATCTGCGGCTTTAATGGATATCAGAGTAGCACGAGGCCTTCAACAGCCATACACTTTCCAAGTGCTGTCTCATGTCATCACGTACAATCTCAGAGTATTTGGCAGATTTCCAAAGTCATCTAAAAGCATTACCACCAGGACTTAACCATGAACTGCAACAGTTTTGTTAAAATAATTAATCAGTTGTAACGCTGAAGCGGTGTGACAACAGTTAGTAGAGTTTTATGATTTTCAGCAAATTTTCTTATTGTTATAAATATTTCATGCTGCCGTCAGTCTTTGTAAAAGCCACATCAAAAGTGTTACACGTATGTTTCTTATTTCCATTTGCAGTTCCTAAACTTCAAAGATCTGCCTCAGGTGAAAAGCCTGGTTTGCTTACACAGGGAGAAGCTGGCTGTCTGTTGGCATCAATGTCAAAGCACACACAGGAATGACTTGATTGAAACACTCAGGCAATCAGCCTGCACTGCTTCCAGACTTTAGCTAGGCACAGCTTGAATTTGAGCAGGAGAGACTGCAAGCACACTCACTCAGCCCACTCTGTTGTCTCATAACTGCTGCACACTGCATGTGCTATCAGTGCTTTTCACCGCCCCACTTCTCTTTTCTGCAAGTTAAGCTGAAAAAAGGAGTAATGAAGTATTGGGGTTTACAGAGGAGTGCCTTTCTTTCTCTCTGAGTCCCAGAGAAGTTGCATGTGTAGTTGTAGGCTGAACTTGATTTAATTCAAGATTAAGGAACACAGCTTAAGGGGGAAGACATGGAAAAGAGTAAAAATGTAAATCTTAACTCAGTCATTTTTACTTGGTGTCTATTGGTTCAGGTAATATGAGTCCAGCCAATGAGAGTGGGCCGTCTCCCACTTGTTTACATCAGTGTTTCAACTGGTGAGACACCACTGCCAAAAATATTCTATTGAATTGGTCTCTGTGGGATGGATTCTAATTTTATTAAGCAATCTATGCAAATGAATTGTAATCTGCATTACCTTTTGTGCAGTTCAGCCCAATTAGCTGTCGGCAATTAAAGTGCTTTTGAACATGATAGATAAGGCCACCCCAAACGCCGCAGTATTCATAACACTGTGTCAACTCTCAACGCATCTGAACATGAGTTTAAACACTTAGTGATACATTTCTTTACTTTTGTGGTTGATGGTGCAAGTATGTTGGTATAAATCATGCTGCAGTGTTCAACTAAAATGTTCTTATTTGATTTGAAGAGCTGATCCAGAAACTAGTTTAAATTTAAAGAATCTTTTTTATGGTCTGTCACAGAAAAAAAAGAAATAACCCCATTAAATCTTTTTTATTTAGGAATGTGGTCTTAATAGCTTTGTAATAGATAATTAAGTGGTACTAATCAGTTGCCTTCAAGTACTTAAGGGACATTCAGAGGGGACTCACATCCCATAATATTAAAAGGACAGATCTTACCCTAGATTCATTTTAGAGTTTCAGAATGACAACACATGGTCTACATAAGTTTGAGTTGAGAAACTTGTCATTGGGATATAAGCCTTTAATGACAGTGTGGTGTTTTTTCTCCTATCAGTTTAAAAGCATAAAACTGTTTTTTTCAACCAATCTTGAGCATTTGATTTTGGTCATTCAATACGCATCCGATGGGGTACAGCCAAAGCACACAGATCAATAGTGCAGTCAGAGGCTTTAAAAGCTGGCAGGATGAATGGATGGCGGAGTGCTTTTAATTATTCAATGGTGCTGTGGATTTGTCTCTTTTTCGCTGACCGGATTGTTTACACTGTTACATTCAGAAGAGCGACGACCACAAAATAAAATATCAGAACACACTTCCTTCACTCATAACTTTTCATCTTTCTGAGGTTAACACCATGGAAAGGTAATGAAACACTAGTATTATGGGAGGCAAGCCATTCATTTTATTGTGTTATAAGCGAAATATTAAGGATAAAAAAACAGATGTCTTGGAAATTTCCAGTTAAAACATGTAGGCTGATATCCATGACTGTCGGGACAGAGAAAGTGAGGCTCTCCCCTCTTATGCAAAACAATCCTACGGTTAATTGCATTCAGGTCTTTTAAGGCATCAGCCAACACATTTGGCTCCTTAATGGCAACGATAAGTGAAACACGCCACCAAACAACAAACTGAAGCCAGAGCTCATCAGTGGATGCTGTTATAAATTCTGTTTCAACTGGGTTTTGCTTTAACATGGCTTAGCAGCCACTGTGCTACAGAATTGAAGCCATACTTCACATAACAGATGGACTGATTGGTCAATTTTACAGTCATACTGTCTGTGATGTTCTTAACACAGGAACTCATATGTGTTTACTTTAAAGTGGACACACTCCAGTGACTAAGCCGTGTATTAATCTTTGAGCAGATATCTTCCAGTGTAACACCCCCCACTCAGTAAGCCACTCATCACTAAATACGCCATTTAATATCAATTTACCATTTAATATCAAGCAATCATTGTTTCATTTATGGAAAATTACAGCTGAAGGTACAAATTGCATTTGGGGAAATATATGTAATCATCAATCTAGCTGAAGCAGAAGAAAATAGACAGGTTCAGAGAAAATAAGTATAATAATATAACATTAATCTTCCTTTTTCTCTATTGTCTTTCTGCTGCTTCAGGAAATCTTTATTTTATCGCCTTAAAACAACTTGTTTATGCATTTTAATTTGTGTGTACTGACAATCTTATGTTTATTTGTAGCACAAATAAACTGAAGACATACTGCTTCAGTTGCTGATTATGCTGATGTAATTGATTTATTATCCTGCTCATTGTATCCAATTTTTCTTGTACAGCAGCTGAGGGGTGGGGGTGTGGGTGGGAGGGGCTGAGCAAGCTGTCTGTATCTGTGTATGTTTGTTATGTAATGCTGTCTTTGTTTGCATGTGTGTTAGTTTGTATTTGTGTCTATAGGACCCCCTTAAAAATGAGATGCTACAGTTCAACGGGGGCAATCCTTTCAATAAATTTAAGGAACCTACCACCAAGATGCAAGCTATTATCAGTCCTCAGAACACAGTACACATGTCTTCACTGCCTACCACATGTCTGCATTAAAATGATGTTGTAAATATTGTAGAGGTCATGGCAGGACAGCATAAAGCAGGAATTATTCTTGACGTGACAGATTTCTGAAACAACAGGAGGAGAATACAGCAGCAGATTAATGGTGCCAAGGTGCTTTCTTCAGACTAACACCGGCTATTAGCATGCCCAGGAGCACCAGGAAAATTCCTGGTGGCCTGGCCAGCAGATTGGCCCGGAGAGTCAGAGTGTTAAAAGTCCAAAATAATTGGGTAATGTTTGTAACCCAACGATATCTGCCTGTCATTATACCCGAAAGGCGCCAGTCTGAGGCAAGCAGTGCAGTGCAATGGACAGTGCAGGAATAAGAGACAATGAGAGAAAGAGAAACATTAGTGAAGAAAGGGACTTTGTTATTGTTTAAAATAATAGCCTACATGCAAGCAGAGCTACCCTCAGCACTTCATAATATTACAAATACCAAGTTGATTCTACTGTATGTAAAAAAACAACTACTAAATGGTATATTAACATGCTATATAGCAAAGGTCCCATCCTATCCGGGCAGCGAAGCTTTTTGACACAACTGGGAAATATATATATAAAAGGCGTATTTATCTTGTCAGTAAATTAATTTTTAACATATACAACGAGTAACACAGGGACATAAGATGACAGAAGAAGATAGCATTGACAAAAATTAGAAAAGTTGACAGTGAAAACCGAGTTTTCCAAGACGAGTGGACAGAAAAGCAGGACAGCTTTATGCCGTCCTGCCATGACCTCGACAATATTCACAACCTTATTTTAATGCAGACATGTGGTAGGCAGTGCAGACCAGGAATGCTCACAAGTCTTTGAGTCAGAGTCCAAGTCAAGTCTCAAGTCTCTCGTGGATATTACAAATGTTGTATCACCTGCTGCGTTCAAGGTTTATTATAAAACAGCATAGCTATAAGGAATACTGTAAACTGTAACCTGCTTTTCATTTACAGAGCACAACTATGTAATGTGCAATGCAATTAATGACAGCTTATTAAATACTGTAAGCCAACACACTCCCCAGACTCTTAAACCCAGTGTAACGTTAACTAAATAAAATTGTGTGTTCCAAAATCAACAATAAATCTGTTTTTAGCTTACAGAGCACCACGCAGCCTAATGTACAGTGTGTCTACAATTAATGACTAATTTTAAGCTTATAAACTACTGTAAGTCAACAAACCCTGTTGACTCTCAAACCCTGTGTAAAGTTAACTAAATAAAACTGTAAAGTTACATGGTCAACAGTAAAGCTCTAACCTGTTTTTAACAGAGCACAACCATCATGTGCAATGCATTCAATGACAGCTTAAACTACTGTAAGTCAACACATCCCCCACTCTCAAACCAGTGTAACGTTATAACAAAATAAAATTGTAAGGTTAGATGATCAACAATAAACCTCTAGTCAACGTTAATAATTAAGGTGATGGCAGCCAACGGGACGTAAATGATTATGTTAATTGACCACCACAAGTTTGGCAAGGTAACGGAGGGAAGGAATAACGGCAAGCTTATCAGACGTTTCCTAAAAATAAACATTGTTCACGAGTCCCGCACCTCGAGTCCGAGTTGAGTCTGAAGTCTTTTGAGGACAAGTCTCAAGTCACTGCGTATGTGACTTAAGTCGCATGTGAGTCCGAGTCTCTAACTGGAGTCCCCAACTCTGGTGCAGACACATGTCTAGTGTGGCTACTTGGTAGCGAGCGACTTGAATTTATTGAAAGGAAAGCCCCTTGAGGTGTAGCATCTAATTTTCAAGGGACATAAATTCAATGTAAATCACATGCAAACAAAAACAGCATTACATAAACTTACACAGATACAGAAAAGTTATTTTTGCTGCTACGAGGTCGGTGTGACTCATTTGCACGTCTGTTTGTCAGAAATAGTAGACAAAGACACTTCGAGGAAACTTACCTACAGCAGTCTGAGGTCAGGATGCAGAAAATCTAAGTGCTCAAAGTCCAATATGAGCGAACTACATGATGTCTTACTCTCCTACAGCACAACAGCGGGCATGACATGAACTTAAAGAAAAAACAGCCACAAGAGGAGCTGAGCTTCATTGTTCAATAAAAATGTTAACTAAACTGATTTCTTTAGTCTGGCAAAAGCACTAGCCTGCGTTTAGGGGTATCAAATTGTTGGGACCTTAGCTATGCGGAGGGTTGACTTACTGGAACTCTTACAATTTAAGTTGAATACCCCTGCTATAAAGGAAAGCAGGAGAAGCATATGGATGGAAATAATACTGAAAACAAAGACCTGTATTCCTCCAGTCACTCAGAGCTACATGGTGATCAACACAAGTGCAGTTAGAGCTCAGAGGAAATCCCAGGTGCAACAACAAGGCTAAGTCACAGATGTCCTTTCATTTCCTATTGAGCTGAACAACCAGGGCGATACTCAAACAGCTCAGGAGTGGAGAAAACTTTCTCTAGTGGAAGATTTTGTACATAGATTTCTTTATGTTGTTCCCATGGCAAACATAGTCAGTGTCATGAACAGCCTAAGACATTTTGCACTTCTAAGAAATGGCAGAAAGTTAAGTACTCCCAAGAGGGAAGAAGGAGATTTTAAGTGTTTAAGCAGAAGAAGGGNAAAAAAAAAAAAAAAAAAAGTATGTGCTGGAGTTGAAAGAAATTTCAATACAATGTTGAACTAAAAGTTCTAATGAAGATAGTCATCAGCTTAAATACGGACAAATGTTCGATGCAATTACTGTTTTACCTCATACGCTGAAACTCTCTGTTCATGCTATGCTGTCATATGTTGATAAAATTGATATTCACTCTCATTAGAAAATATATCTGACGATCCAGTAGTGACAACGTCAATTTTGTCAATAATGGACGAAATACAGAAATAATTATCTAAAAAACAATGTCTCGAGTACAGCGGCATCTCTTCGTAAGTCGATGTTTGCAACTTTCTCTTCAGAAACGTTTATGATTCATCTTCATGTACTTCTACCTAATTAGTGTTTGCTAACTAGGCATGTGATAAGATTATGTAAGATGTAAGCCTGAACTAAAACAAAAAGTACATAATTTTACTTCCTTCCTTTTTTCTTTTTCCAAACAATAAATTTGGACACGTACAAGGTTTTTCCTTTCTGCCTGAAAATGACTTATTAGCTCGAAAACACTGTGAGATCTAATGGTATGTTTAGGCGTTTTAAAAAAAAAAGGCCATTTGGTAACCATGGTCACATACCTTAAAAAGGCTATTAGGCTTTTTGGTCCATATTGAAAAGGTAACGCTTGTAGGCAGGGCATTGAAGCTCCTATTATGTTGATTGAGGTGTGGCCAAGTGTAGCAGGCATTTGGAAATCAAGATATCGCAGTTGTTTACCTCCAAACTGAAGTTATTATGTTTATGTCTGCCAGTTAACATGAAATGATGCAGCAGCAGCAGTCACTGACTTTTTACTGATACTGATAATAATAATGTGTTTTGGACCCTTTTTTTTTTTTTTTACTGGGCTGGATCGTCTGGACCTTTGTGGAAATGTAATCAATTGGCGGATTACTATCAGGCTTCATAGGTTAGTCGCATCAATTTTGATTATAGATAGGTGGTCTGAAAGAGGTGTTGAGTGTACCAGCTGTTGTGATTGTATCTTGAAATGGTTTGCATTGGTTGAATCACAAGAATTTGTGTTAAGAGCATCATGATGGGGACATTTTAGCAGTTATACACTGTGCAGGAAGTGTATGCACTGCTTTTATGTCATGTATATTAATCAAGCGGGAGGTGTTTTGGGGTCCTGTTGCATCCATGTAATTACTCTGACATTTACCTGAATTTTGTTTGATGAAAATGCTTTAACAGGTGATGGCAGAAGAGTGGACAGCACAAAGATGCACTCAGCTCTACTCAAGTCAACACCTGTTCCCATTTATTCCAAAACACAAACACTCAGACTTGTCAGCTAAATTTGGGGGAGACCAGATCTAACTAGCTTTCACTTCTTTCTCCGGGAACTCCAACCCCCTCCTCCCAACTCCAAACCACTATACCTCATTTTCTGACACTCCACAGCAGAACAGTAATTATCAAATTCCACTTTTATTAACTAGCTGTAATGGCTCTTGACCGGTCATAAAGTGGTCGGATAATTGGTTGCCTCAGAGAGCGTGGAGACTCTCAATCGTTTGTCGCTTGAGGCTATCTTTGAGGAATTATTTGTCAGAAAAGAGACAAGTGAGATAACACAGCACAAAGAGGGGGGGGAGTGAAAGTGAGTGAGTTTGAAGAGATGGAGAGGCTCCTGTGGTGCAGTGGGGGAAAGGGCACCATACACACTGGAGCCACCTGCAAGTATCAAAATGCTCCCAAAGTACTGAAGCAGCCCGTGAAATGGCTTCCTGGGGTCATGTAACCCCGAGTTGTTTAGAGAAAAAGAGGTTGTATATAATGGCATGTATTCTACCACATCCTACTAAACCACTGAGCGATAATGGCAGGGAAAACATACAGTAAATGTGAGCAGAGTCTTCAGGCTTTGTTTCTGTTTGTGTTTATCAGGCATCCACAGATCCCTTCCAGTGTAGGCGTCTAGGGTAATGGATTAGAGTGCTGGTGCCAGAGATATCATGGTTGAAAAAGAACTGCATATTTTAGAGTTTCTTTGTCTCCATGTGAGGCCTGTGTATTTCACTGGTGAGTTAGACTGTTACTGATATGCCCCCTGGCATAGCGGTCCAGTGTGAGTATAAATCAGTGCAACAACACTGGCAAACCCAAGGGTGTGGAAGAATGGTGGAGTAACAGGCTGGCCAGGGAGGATTAAACATTTAATATAGGGGTGTTTTTGCATAGAAAATGCAGCCAGGTGCAGCAGCATTTAAATACTAAATAATAATATAAAAAAATACTACTGGCAGGTATTACATATAATATCTGCCAACATTTCAGTGATGATTTTTGCTAAACCTATATAAGACAGAATACACTACATGTTTTGGTGGTTGAAATGGTGTTTTTGCTTGTTATAATCTGTGGAAAATGTCATTCACAAGAACTGCAGACCTGCGAATACCCCTGAAACAAATGACACCTCATCTCTGAGTCATTTCTGTTTGCACACATTTCTCAACTGTTTACAGACAGCTCCTAGATCCTATTTTTATCATTTTCAGAAATATGTCAGTGGAATTTTTCAATGAAAAGGAAGGAATGTGTGAAATCTGCACTACAGTAGATCCCCCTCGATTTTCCACAGCTTCCCTAAATGCTTGTTCTGTCACAAGCGTTTGCTGACAACTGCCATCATCTTTCAGCCATCAATTTTAAAATGGGACCTCATGGAAGGAACAGATGCAAAGATAAAATAATGATGAAACAATAATGAGATGCTTACTGACATATTATTCTTATTGATGCTTCCTGAAATTCTGATATGCATAAATTGTTCTTGTGTCGCCAGTAGAAAGTTGCACAGCTTCATCTAATATGTGATGCTGTCAGCTTGCATTCTGCAGCTTTGCTAAAGAAATTCTCATCTCTCATCAATATTATCGTCATGTCAGTGTTACTTGACTTACTGAGATTTCACATACGTGGCTACTTTTGGGGAGCTGAAGAAGAATCCATTCAATTGAAAAAAAAATAATCTTGAATAATTTAAAACATGAAGGTGTTTGGGAAAAGGGCTGTCGGGTAGCGTTTAGTACCCCTCTGTATAACAGCTTAGAAAGTAGGAAAGAAATCAGGAGGGACCTCACACAAGCCCTGCTTGTAGGACACCTTGGGCAAATTACAGCCCACATAAGTGGTCACAAAATGGAGCCCACGTTAAGCTTGTGGTGGTTACTCAGATGACCTTTGTCTGTTGGCAGTATTACTGACCCACATACTCTTGGGGCTTACATGGAAGGAAAAGCAACAGGTGTCCTCTATTCATATTTTACTGGTGTTTTATTGTATTATTGTGCCATGTGCATACTGGTTGAATATCCACAATTCTTAAACCTACACTAACTGAATGTTTGCCACTCTGGGGGCAGTAAAGCACACTGTAAGCACAACAATAACATATCCAAAGGTATGACAAACTTGCTTATTCACACATCAAGCTGAGAGAGCAACACAAGCATTTATCTGAAGTTATGTTTCTAGCCACCTGATAAATGTAAGTCCAATATTCACTCTCCCTTAATTTCTCTTTTGGTCCCCATCTACTCCTGAGGGAAATATCTGACTCTTTAGCTGCTGCTCCAACATGTTCACCAGTGAGCCACAACCTGTGATAATTCTGCTTCTCTAATAATTGGACCTCTGAGCACAGTCTCATAGGAATATGTTAAAAGAAAAGGAGCAAAGGAATATTGTTAAAATAAAAGACAAAACAACATGCCATAGGCTTATTAAAATATTGTGTGCAAATTTCTCATTAAAAATATAATTGATATCTGATTTTTTTATTATTAGAAAAACATCCTGTACACAAACCTGCCTTTTCTGTCTCTAACACACAAAGAGAAAAATGCTGACCTTTAATATGTTGGTGCTTAGATGCAGATTTGTAAGGATAGACATTCAAAGTAAGGAAATCCATAGTGGGTAAAGGGATTCAGACCTTGCTGACATGATGAAAAAAACTGGAGGTCTTGCTAAGCCTTACAGAATGAAAATGCAGCTATCCCTGTACCCCCTAGCCCATGTGTATGGGCTTGAGTTAAGCAAATGGAAAGCTACCGTTAATGCTGAACTATTTAACACAACAGGATAGTAGCTAACTGGTCTGTAGTTGACCGGGATAATTATTGAATGAAGTGAGGTAGGAAATCACTACCGGCCTTAACTCTGAATTCTACTTGGTGCTTAAAAGGCAGACTACTTGAACAGTCACCAATCACTCAATTCAAATAAATCAGTGAGGTGGTCTTTAAAATCTAACAGAATACACTCTAACTGTGCTGATGCTTCATGCTATTTCTGTCTTTGCTCCTTACTTCTACGTAGCTACATGCCACTGTAACTAATTAAGCTGCTGCCAGTGTCTGTCGCGACACCCGCTAAGAAGCCGAGAGACCAAACTTGGATTACTTTAAGCCAACGGCCTTTCATTATATCAAGGCCTTACTCAGTCATAAAGTCATGCTTCAGGCCTTGGAAACCGCTCATTAGCTCCTTCCACCGCCAGCTACACATGCGCTGGGTCTTAAACACTGGATCATGTCGAAGAGAACACTTTCACCTCATTAAACACCAGGGCCGTCACTTCCAAAGGAATTTTGGACATTTTACCAGAAAAGAAATTGGGAAATGCAGCCCCCACACCCTCATTCAACCTATACATACTACAGACTATTTAGACTGTCTGAATTTAACATCATCTAATAAGTCATTGGTTTTAAGTCCTAGAGCTGCACACGTTGATTACGTGAAAAAAGGGTTATCATTCAAGCCTGAATTCTTTATTTTTTCCCCTTCTCTTCCTGTTGTAAACTCAAAAGGCAGAAAGACCGAAGACATACAAACAATATAGACATATCTGTCAATTAATTATAAGACTACAGCCAGCCACTGGTTAGCTTAACATAAAGACTGGAAACAGCTAGCCTGGGTCTGTCAAATGGTAACAAAATCTGCCTAAAATCCAGTTTTTATACTAAGCTAAGCTAAAGGCTGCTGGGTGTGAGTAAGTCATCACGCTTGTACAGATAAGATAGATTGGTGTCATGTCTGGTCTCACTGTCTGGCACCCTCAGCTGCAAACCGTGTTGCTTTAAATTTAGGCTCAGAAGTTGTCTAGAACTTTTCCCTCAGATACAAATACTGATTATTTGAGATTATTTGAGGGTGTCCAGTATCCTTGCTGAGCTCATACCTCAAGTGAGAAAAGATTTGTAAGCATCCAGGAAGAATTACACCTTGCTCATTCCCTCACATTGGCTGAGTATTTGAAGCACTAGGATGAAGACTGTAGGGCTAGCTCTATTGTTTGAGGCTGTTTCCAGGGTGCTCTTTGAAAAATCAGGAGACAAAACACATTTGGGTTTTGTCTGCTGTGTGTTTTTTACTGCACTCCCCATAGAATCTCATACAACTGACAAGATTCATTGCCAGAGTATGTTCTGTTTTTTAGAGTAAAATGGAGCATTGCAATTGTTCAGGCAGAACCAAGTAGGTCTATCTGCAGGTCCACAGTACTACAGGATAAACCTACTACTTGGTTAGGTTTAGAGGCCAAAACAACTTGGTTAGTGTTTTGAAAACATCATGTTTAGACACCACACCTATGGTCCTAAATCCTGATCAGCTAGCAGGTGTCAGTCTCTAACTGTTATGGAAATATTGTTTATCAGATTCAGGTGTGTTGAAGAAGTTTCAGAGACTGATGAATACATTCAACGTGTGAACACATGGAATTCCAACACCAAATCTAAAGGATACTTGCTTTCTGGAAATATTTATTTTTCTTAGATGTACAGAGATTCACCAGGTATCCAGATTAGGTTATTGTTCACCCCCCTTTAACATGATCTGTGGACACCTGTGTCACAGTCCCCCTAAATTCCTTCACACTAACTATTTACACATATATTCTGTTCCTGTTACCTTATCTGTGCTACTCATTATGGACACATGAAGTGGGTACTTCTCGTTAATCTTTGTGTAAAGCCTTTAGATAATCCAGCCAGTTTTAATCTGTAAGTCATTGCCACTTCACAGCCAGAGAAATGTAGGTAATTGGTTCGGACACTGGAAAAATGTATTACCATAGTAGCATAAAGGTAAGTATCGAGGCATAATTAGCCACGAGCTCCCAATTATCAATGGCATCCTTGTCACCAACAAAACAGCATTTTGTGGCTTCTACAGCAGACAGATTGTGTGTGTCACTGTGAATGGGAAGCAGAATTTTATACTCATACGAGACAAATGACATCATCCAGGCAAAATATTTGATTATTAATAGGATGTAATGTCTTGGCATGGTCTTTAGCGATGTTCTAATTACGAGTTTAATAAACTTGCAGTCTGTTTTGGAGCAGAAAGTAAAATTACTGTTGTTTCACAATAATAGATCCTCTTTTAAATACCGTATGCTTCTCAATTCATCAGCAGGCATACACTTAAGGACATTCTGCTTTCTCTAATGTGTTTTCTTGGTTTAAGGACAACCAATGAGTTATATTCCGAGTGAGAATTTTTGTTTAATTTGTGAATTTCAGTGAATATTGCAATTCAGGGGAAAGCAGGAGGTGAATGGGAATTGTACTGCAGTGAGGCTGAGTGTGGATTGATAGAGTTTATACAATCAAAAGGAAGAGATACCCTGTTGATGAATCAGATGGGCTTATCCACAGACGAAGCATAATAAATTCAAATCTCTCTCATGCTTACCAAACAGAATATATGTTTTTAAATCCAAGAAGGAGACATTTTGGTGTGCCTTTGTTTTCTTTTCAAATGCTAATCTTGATTCAAAGTTATCTGTTATCCACTCCTTCATGAATTTAAGAAAAACACATAAAACCGATAGTGGCCCCAGAATGCATGCCAGTTAGTGGTATAGTAGAAAGTTCACATTAGATGAAAAACCTCTTCAGTGCCCACATACCATGATAGAGTCAGTTTTCCCAAAAGAGTGTCCACACACAGGCCAACAAATGCCTCACATGTAATGTGAAGCTTGCAAGGAAACATTTAAATGCCCCTAATGAGACACTTGACTGAGGTCAAACTGCTGGATGCAAAGCTGTAAAGCAAAACAACAAATATGACAGACGGTATGATCACAAGCTGATTAAAGGGTTCCATAAGTGATTCCACTTCCATTTTGCAAGAGACACATTAAAAGAAGACTAAGCTTCTACATAGCCATTGCAGAAGCTCTGTGAGGCTGTGTGTAGGCACATTGGTGATTTTAGCAAAATGCTAATATGCTGATGTCTAGGATATAATGTTTACCATTTTCACCATCTTAGTGTAGTTAGTTGGCCATAACAACTAGTTTAGAATACTATTGGCTGACATATCGTTATCATATATTTTAAACTCTCAAATTTTAATATCAGGCTCAAAAATTCAGTTTAAGTCAGGTTAAAAACATTAAGCCCGATGTGAAATAGCCCTGATGATATCACTAAACCCACAGAAGACATTAAATATTTGTTTTCATATTTCATAATGAGTAAACTCACTTGTGTAAAATGGGAAAGTGACATTCCACCAAACATTTTGTTCAGGAAATAAGAATCTCTGCAAAGTCTTAGAAAGTATTTAATTTTTTGTGAGTGGTGGAAAACACATTTCAAAATACAAACATTCCCAAAATGTAATATATTATATGTACTTGATCTGTACTAATATTTAAACATTTAGGCCTCTAAGAAGTAATATGACATCCATTATTTCAGTATTGTAATAACTTATATGCATTACTGTACAAACATATTTCACACATTTAATTTACTAATACAACAGGGGAAATGACCAATGGGACATTTTCTAAAATAGCATGTTTGCTTTATATGCATTGGGACAAGTGTATGACAGGAGGACATGTTCTGATACTGGGACGGCCATATAGGGACGGCTTGTGGGAGATGGTCTACAGTACAAATTACTTCTAGACCAAATGTCCTGCAACAGCTGTTTAAGAATTAAGAATTTGCTGTTTGTTTTAAAGCTGTCTATTTTGTCAATCCAAACCTTTATTTTAGCACATTCAAGCTTGGTATGAGCAGTGTGTGAATGAAAGGACAAAAGGCACACAGTAGCAGCTGTGCACTGACAGTTGAGCTGTCCATCTAGCTTGAGCAATTAATGATACTCCTTATTGAATATGAATTGATATGGTGTCATTTATCTTGTGTCATCTCTATTACCATCACTCAAAAATATACCTGCCCATGGCTGTGGGCATCTGTTGGCATGGCACACACACCATCAGTGCTGTATTGGCACCGGCAGTGGATCTAATGTTTACTTTACTAGGGTTCATTAAGCTGAGACGCAGTGTGAATATTGTTAGCAGCAAACACTAGCAGCAGTTGATTCTTTGATGAAAACAGTTGTCAGTAATGCAGTCATATTTTCTTTCTTTTCTGTTTGTCTGTGCCACTTGGTTAGCTTTTCTTTATTTGCTTGTTTGTTTTTTTTTCCTCGTTCTCTTCAAGCAGAATAGCATCACACAATAACAAAATTCTGCATTTGTGTGCACATTGAGGAAGTGTGCAATAAGACATAATGATGCTTTAGGGACTAAAACAAGTTACAATTTATGTTTGTGTTGTAACTAAAGCCCCTTTTCCACTGCATGGTACCAGCTTATCTCACATTGACTCTACTCGCATTTTTTGGTTTTCTATCGGGGAAAAGTTGTACCTGTCCCTATTACCTGGTACTATTTTTAAGATAACCTCCGTTGAGGCCAAGCAAGCACGCTGTAAGATTTTCTTACCGCTTATCTGTCTTTACATTCTGAGAAGTGTTGAAACGTTTTAACTTAAATCAAGAGACAGCTGGTGTGTGTTGGTTGCATGTGTGTGTCACGTTGAACATTACGTCACATGTATCATATTGTTGTTGTTAATTAAGCTTCAGCCTACCTATACTATGGTGTTGTTAGTCCACAACAAGTCTAAGGGTCATTTATCCACACTAGCGGCTCTGTGAGGATGTACTTAGGGCACAGCGGCGCTTCAAGGTAAATGCTAACATACTCACAATGACAACATGCTGATGGTTAGCATGTATAGTGTTCAACATGGTAACTGTCTTAGTTTAGCGTGTAACATGCTAAAATCTACAAATGAGCACTAAATACAAACTGGACGTAAGGGTGTGGAGAATGTAATTAGTTTTGCAGGTGTTTGGTGATAAACTAAAGCAGTGGACAAATTATAATTTGGACCTTGTAACAATGCTAGATGAAAAGTCACGGGATCACCAAAGTTTTTACAATTCATCCTGAGGGTGCATGACATGAATGGCGGTTCCATTTCTGATAGCAATACATCAAATAGTTGATAAATAGGGGGCAGACTGACCTACACACCGGCAGACAGGTTGACATTGTCGCGGTTAGAGCCGAGATGTTAATCAGCAGGGTCATTATGACCTCTTCCCTCACTGTTTTATAGGTGTTACCTCCCGTCTGTCACTTATGAAACTGCATATGGTTGTAATTGAGTGATACTGTTTAATGTCTACCGCTATTCCCTTCCAAATCTCTAAATCCAAAGAAGATGTATTGTTTTTTGCTTTACTGAATTAATGTAATCTCCACTTTAAATAGTCATAGGTTATCAGAGAAAGTAAACAACATCCAGCAACAACAAGCATCTGCTGAAAAACATCCTGTGAGTTAATGGTTCAGAATCTGTTCCAGGAAATATGATGTTTTGTATAGTGTTTTCATGTTTTAGCAATGTTCATATGTTCTTTCTTATTTTTAGCATAGAGGTGTGAATATTTTCTCAATCAATCAAACAAAACAGATTTATTTAGCACCTTTGAACAAATCAAATGCAATTTAAAGAGCTTTACAAAAAACTGACAAAACATAGGACGTTAAAAATCCATTTTGCATAAAATCCAGAATAAATAGAAGGATTTTTCGTTTCAATTTGAGAGCAATATAATATAAAATATCTTGAAAGTCCTTCAGTTGTAAGTTTGGTGCCAGAGAAAAAAAAATCTAATTTTGGTTGTTGAAACACTCCTCTCATTGTGTCCAATTATTCAAAAAGCAATAAACAAGTTTGTCACAATGTTCAGTAATGAGAGTTCACCATCTCCAGTACAGCTGTGAGAAACTGCTAAAAAAAAGTCATTTATTGTCTCTCTGCAGGTGTGGGATGTCTACTCATCAGTGTCATTGTTATAACTTTTCTGTTTATTTGTCCAAAACAGAAGGAAAATTCAACTAACTATGTCTCTAATCAGATCTAATCAGATTTTTGTTCAAAAGTACCTTTTTCCAGTGTTCCACAAACTACTCAGCTGAAGTTTCATATATCCTAAACCTTAAAACACTAAATGCCTGTAAGACACAACAGCCTCTTAAGATGTCTTTGGTATTTCAGAGGGTGTAACACTATGGGGCATGGTACAAAACTTATTTCACAAAATTAGACACAATTTCATCACTGTTTACACACCTGGGGCAAAGACAAGCATTAAAATTCAGAATGAGAAGTCAACAGACATATAGTTACTATTAGGCTAATGTAAAAATGCAGAATATTAGAGAGAAAAAATGCTTTGTCAGACTCTGAAGTGCGCAGTGGAGCCACTCCTGGTGTTAGTCTTCAATACAAATATAGACTGGTAGATTTTCCTTTAAGATTTTCACTTGTTTTTGACAAGAACACACATTTTGTAATATCTCCATCTCCAACTACTGTCCCAACCGGCAGGGCTGAATGAGGGACAAGGAATGACAGTGTTTTCCCAGTTTTTAAGAAGCAGGTTCTCACGGCTGAACTGATTTTGGTCAATACTTGATACACACGGACACAGTTGTTTACAGCTGTTTGAATATTAGGCCATAAAATAGGAGGTTTAGAAGCTTTTGTGCATTTGCCACCTACCAGAGGCACCAAAATACAAACTAAATGCAATAGTTGTCAGTAGATAAACGAGACAAATCTATCTGCAAAGCTTGAAGAAGGTTCAGCTATCAAAACACAATAATGACTTGTTCCTGGATAATCAGCTAATTTCCATAAATTAATGTTTCCTTAGCGTTATTGATGAGTGTTCAAGCAATGTTCAACAAATGTAAGCAGCGTTGAGTTATGATTTGAAATAATTGTGCAGTCATGCATTCCAAGGAAGGATTTATATTCTCCACCCTTCAGCAGAAATATCAGCAGATCTATCGTTTGTTTTTCTCCTCTCCCCAGTGCACTATTTACCAGCTGGGAGGAAGTAAATCTCTTCAACTAAATCAATTAATCAAACAACAAACTACAGCTTACTGAAGTAGGACCAAGCCCTCATAATTGTGTGTATGTGCTCACATATGAATGCAATGGGGAAAAAAACAAATTAGCCTAGGTTAAATATAGGAACATTAGACATAGCAGACGATTAAAACATTAAGTTGATGTAGGTTTGTTTGTTGTTTTGTTTTTTTACCTCTATTGGACACAAAAAAGTCTCAGGTGAAAATAAGGAGTCATGACTGACACATGCTTCATGTTTTTTTGAATGTTTTATTTGTACTGTATGTCAGTGTTTCACGTATATTCATGCAGGAGTGGCGGTTACATTGTGTCTGTTAAAAGACTGCTGTCTGTCTGCTGTCTAACTGCTGGAAATGTGAAGGTGGTTATTGCAAGCAAACATCTTCACTGGGCGTCAGACCACGGTCTGCTGTAACCGTTTTTTGGCTGCTACATTTAGATAAAGTAACCTGAATTAGCAGTATCTCTTTCCTACCTACTTGTCCATTGTAAAAAACATAAGGTACAAGCATAGACTGAACTGGTGTACAGCTCTGTCCTGTATACATATTGCACATCCATCCATCGTCAACCGCTTATCCTGCATACAGGGTCGTGGGTATCCCAGCTGACATCGGGCGAAAGGCGGGGTACACCCTGGACAGGTCGCCAGTCCATCCAGGGCCACGCATAGATAAACAACCACTCACACCTAAGGACAAATTTTTTTGGAGACACCAATTAACATAACCTATATGTCTTTGGATGGTGGGAGGAAGCCGGAGCACCCGGAGAGATCGTGCAAACTCCACACAGAAAGGTTGGGGCAACCGGGGTTTGAACCCACGACCTTCTTACTGTGCTGAGAGTCGACAGTGCTAACCACTGCACCACCGCGCCGCCCCATACTGCACATCCTGATAGTTAAATTATATTTTCAGGTGAGTCTGAAAACTTGTTGTTAGGAAAAGAAAGGACGGTGATGACCATGGGAGAGCTGAATTTAATAAAGCATATTAGGGATACAAACTACTCCTTTTAAGGTAACAGGCAGATGTTTCTTTAGGATTTTAATGTACAAATGAAATGCTTGTTAATCATACAGATGGGAGTGTATAAATATGATGGTTTTCTGTATCAATTGCTACAGCTGTAAATTAAGACACAAAAGACAAACATTATTATTATTTTCTCATTTAGCTGATGCTTTTATCCAAAGCGACTTACAATTGCTATACATGTCAGAGATCACACTCCTCTAGAGCAACTAGGGGTTAAGTGACTTAATCAGGGACACATTGGCAGATGGCTCACAGTGGAGGACCGAACCTGGGTCTCTCACACCAAAGGCATATATGTCTTATCAATCGCGTCATCACCACCCCTACATGGCACATGGAAAACCCAATGTATAATGTTTCTGAGATCATATTAACAGGGTATGCTGCCGTTAAATTACTTATTCCCTAATGGTTATAGTTTAGTTTTTCATCTTTTGGAGTGGTGTTTATTTATTATCTGTTGTTGCTTTTCCAACTTTTTGTACACATATCCAAAATAATGTGAAATTAGATTTTTTTTTATTTGGAAAACATTAAATTTCTTTGAGGGAGTACCACCAAACCGCCCACCAAAATTTTTTCCAACGTGTTACTGGATATTGGTTTACCTCTACTGCTCTACAACTCCATCCTAGGGAAACACTGATATATAGATATATATCTATATCTATATGTATATCTATATATATCTATATAGATATATATACACACACACACATGGACTAGAGCAGAAACATATATATCTATATCTATATATATATCTATATATATCTATCTATATCTATATCTATAGATATACACATGATATGAGGAATCAGACATTATTCACCCAGTGTGCTGTGTAGAAAAACAAATTCATTGTACACACAGTGGTGTATATCATTTATACACCAGCAGACACCTGCAAACACACCGGTGGGGTGTTTGTACACTGTAGCACCATGTCATCAGCATTGGGCAAATTTTGTACTTTTTAAACCTGCTAATTCCATGAGGTTAAAAATATTATGTTTGTTGGCAAAATGCATGACAGAGTTTCAATCAAAGATTTCCTAATATTAATCCGTGGATTCACAGTATTTTTGTAAAGTTCAAAAATACTCAGTTTTCTTCTTTTTTTGTTTCTTTATTGTATACACACAAATCCATGTACACATCCCTTATCCACTTAGTAGCTTATAGCACATAGGACCTATTCTATGCTCGTGAAACAGCCTGATACAGATTCAACAAGGTGGTGGATATGTTATAGAGAGACGTATCCTTCTTCTGTCAGTGTAGACTCCAACAGATTCCTCGGGAGCAAATTCACACAAATCCTGTTTCACCTTATGGTAAATTGCTGTGTTGACATCTGGGGACTGCTCAAGTCATGTGCAGTTCATAGATCTATCTTGAAATGGTAAAAAAGTATTTAAACTCACTTGAATTCCACTGCAATACAATGAAAGCATGCTGTGTGTCTAAAGTTCAATTTCAGGGAAATGCACTTACAGTGTTTCAGGAAATTATAAAATGCTTCTCATCATAACAAACATCATAGGCTTCCTGAGGGGTTTTGGGGGTGGCTGAGTCAGCCGTGATGATAGGCTGGAACACCTGCTAGCCTTGCGGTAACAGAGCTACTCATCTCCCTAAAGAGCAATGTAACATGTTGAGCACAAAACAGAAGGACAGTTCTGACATACTGAATAAACTGTAAAAGAGATTAATTGAGGAACATTAGCTCATTGTTTATTTTACAGTGCTGGAGATCATAAGACAGTTAACACTAACTTGTGAGCAAACCCCAAAAATATCTGCAGATGAAGTGCATTATCTCAGAATAGTTAAATTCTGTTTACTCATTCTCCTTCTGCTTACACTTGTGTCTAAAATTTGCTCTTACAGCATGAGGAGAGCTATATTAAAACTGACATGGCACATTATTCTGCTGGAGGTATCCTTTTAACAAGGTTGGACTGTGGCCATGAAGAGATAGACCGATGTTTCAGCAGCACCAAGATCGAAATGTGGCTGGTCTTGTTTTAGTGGCATACATTGATTGTAAGTGGTCTTTGTGTTTAGATTTTGTCTTTGCTACACTGCCACTGTTCTACTGGCCTACGGGCCTTATATACTGTCCACTGTCTCTTTCCACTGGTATATAACTATTCTTATTGACATATGCTGATTATAATATGCCTTAGACTTAAATGTCTTAAATCGCTCCCGTTTTACTGGTAGATATCACTGTCCACTGCCACCACTGTCCCCTGTGATGTGCTATTTTTATTGTACTGTCATTTGCTGATTCTTCTTCTGGTATGTCGCACAAATAGTGTCTTGTTGCTATTCGAAATGCACATAGCACATGACAACTGGTGTTGCATTGCCATATTCACTGTCCACCAACATATGACAATTCTTTACTGATATATGCCACTGCTGTGGCAAAGGTACACCAAATACACTACATATCACTGCTGCTCCACTGACATTTGCAATTGTGTACATTATATTAATAAAAGTGAAATTTTTAAAAAGTGTAGATTTATCACATCAGCTGCTTAAAATGATCATCTTCCAGTATTAATGTGAAAAGTGGCACCAGTTAGTGGAACATATGTAAGTCGTATGCCATTTTGATGTGACACGTAGCAGCGATGTACCAAAATCAGCAGCAGGATTTACAAGTAATCAGTTGTCAGTTGCTGCAGAGATGTTGTTTTCATGTGCCATATGCAAGTTGAAGCAAAGTAGAAATACTCAAAGGTCCATGCCACTAAGAACTGACATAAGACAGTAACATACGTTGGTAGATTAGAATTGGTATATGGCAGTAGGAAATTAGTGACATACTAAAGTCAAAGTTTTTTTATTTGTCATATACGCCGAATAATATTGCAACATCCAGAGCAGAGAAAATCTTGTGACATGGCTTTTACAACTATGCAGTAAACATCAAACATACAGCACAACATTCAACCAAAATAAAAAGTAAACAAAGAGAACAGCAATCATACCAAATACACAATGTACAGAAGGGGAATATGGTCAGTGTGAAAATTAAATATTATGAATAAAGTGGTTGTTACGACCCGTGAGGTCTGTATGCTGTGTTTGTGTTGCTGTGGGTGTGTCTGTCTGTCTCCTGCAGGTGTGTACCTGTACCCTGAGTGTGACGCTGGTTTGAACTCGCAGCTGTGGCTGATCAGCGGCAATTAGCGGGCCGTATAAGCAGAGCCAGTGGAGTGCTCTCGTTCTCACTCATTCACTCATCCTTCCTTGGACTCGTAACAGTCTGTGTGGCTTACTGCGTGATCTACTGTGTGGCTTGTAGGACGTGAACGGCGGGGTGCCGTTCGCAACTTCCCCAAGCGCCGTGAGGTCGGTGACTCCGTGGAGGCGGTCATCAGCTCGGCATTCCCGATCAGTGGAAGCCGGTGTGGCGGGAAACCTCCATGTGTGCTTCCCCAGCGCGGTGGGAGCCGTGGAGACTGTGTGGCCTATTGTATTGCATCCTGTGTTATTTAGTTAGCCTACCTTGTATAATTTGCATCGTCTCTTGCGTGGGCCGTTGATTAAACGGCTTTTTGTTACTTTTTATTAAGAACATTAGCTTGACGCATGTTTTGAGTCCTCCTCGGTTTTTCCACCCAGTTATTTATCTATTTAGACAAACCAGGAATGTAACAGTGTACCTCTAATGCTCCGGTAATGACTACCTGATGGCAGCATTGTGAACAGACAATAGCCTCGGCTGGGCTGATATGGCCAAAACTGTTATCATGATAAAAAAAAAGTCATATTACTATTCCTTTAAAGTTTAAAGGCAGATTTTTGCAGATTTTGAGTGAAAGTTGAAGAAACCATACTGGTTTTAAACTATTTATGGTCAGAACATGACACTTTCGTTGATCACTAAACAAATTTGAGGTAGAACAATGAAAAAATTATGATAAAATCTTTTTCAGTCCCTTTTCCTCAATAAATATCTTAAGAATAAGTGCTTCTTCGTTTGTAATTCAAAGGAATTAAATCAAACATTTATTGAACATTTGTTATATTGCTGAAGAAAATTACATTGCGATAAATATCATTTTTATATTGTCCAAGCCCTACAATAACCCGGGTGGTTGTGGTCTTTTTTGATGTTTCGTGCTTTCCTAAGGCATCGCGTGTCGTAGATGCCTTGCGCTGAAGGAAAATGGCAGCCAATGATTCGCTCCGCTGCCTTCACCACCCTTTGGAGAGCCTTATGATCAGCAGCGGAGCAGCTGCCATACCAGACAGTAATACAGCCTGAGAGGATGCTCTCAGTGGTGCAACTGTAAAAGCTCTTGAGAGTTTTTGCAGACATACCGAACTTCTTGTCTCCTCAGCAAGTACAGGCGCTTTTGAGTAGACTTTACTCCAGAGTCTGCTGCTTATACAAGGTGAGGTTGTCCTTGATGAACACACCGAGGAACTTGAAGTCGGAGACCGGCTCCATTTCAGCTCCATTGATGTGTATGGGGGTGTGACCCCATTTATAAGTGTTATAATCCAGTAGAACGGCAGTGGCATACCACAGACCGTGAAATTCCACTAATATGATACTGGCACAACATCAACTTTTCAATCCGGGTGTCAGTTTTATTTGGTACACTGTGTTTACCGATTATTCATTTGTTGGGCCATCCACGTCAAGATTTGTTGAGTTGTGAATTTTGCAAACAGTACTGAGCGTGTGTTTATTCTCTTTGTACTGAGCTCTTGCTGAATACTCAATGACCTTCCTAAGCGGAGGTCGTGCCATTGTCCTCTGACCTTTTTAGATAATGAGGCCTTTTGGACCACTGGATTGTGAATCACTGGATGTCTTTTACTTTTCAAAGTATTAAAAACACGTGGGCCAAAATTCAAACTCAACCAAGCTCTTGAGAGGAAGATTGTTTCTGAGATCCAGATTAACACCAGACCTGGCATATTATTTGTGGTCATTCAGACAAATTTCTCATGTCCCTCTTTATTTAATACTTAATATTCATGTGAACTAGCTGTGTATACAGGGAACTGTCTCTAATAAAGAGGATAGTAGAGGGAGAGGAGTAAGAGCATGAGAGAGAATTACATGCTGTGGAAATCTTTGCTGCAGTGGATAATATTGTATATTGTATCATTTTCTCTATCCGCAGTACTTAATCTCTTACAACAGGATCTGTCACTCACATACTTGCACAGATAACATATCAAAAGGAAATGAATGCATGCTCTTCATTTTGTCTGCCCCAGGGATATTCCTATCTAAAAAAAAAGCTGTAAGGGACGTTATGATACACAGTATAATGAAAAAATGTTGGAATAAAATGTGAAGATATATTTTAAGACACAGTCACAGGGGTATTACCAAAGTTCAGATAACAGCAACTGCTACTCAGGCAATTCTTTGACTCAGCGGTATCTTTGGTGCCTAGATCTAAACCTTTCAGACGGCAGTGCAGTGGCCCTGCTACTCCCATCATTTAGAGGTTTTCAAATTCGCATGATTCTGTCTGGGAAGTCCCATTAGCTTAGTTATGCTTGGGATATGTGGCTGAGCGGACGGATGTCCTGGAGCCCAGTTTGACACTGCGTTGCCCAGCAGCCAGTCTCCCTAGCCCTGGGTGCTGCTGTGTGAAATATCAGTCTCACATAAAGTAACTAAAGCCATGGCTGCAGGAACATCTCTCTCTGTGCCCTGTGGCTCAACACTGCTCTGTGCAAAGGCAGAAATATTTACAGGACATCCAGGATTGCGCTGCAGTACAACAAACGAATCCTTCCCCTAACTTTATTGCAGCAACGTGTCTAATTGAGAGCATACACACACACACACACACACAGTAAGGTACAGATCAGTGTGAGTTTCAGTGTCCATCAAATTAACTATATCACACAACTCTGCTCCAAGACAATGTGCTTTATTTAAAAAAAATGGTTTCAGTCTTCATCTTGCCTTCGTTTCTGTTGGAATCTTAGACAGCCAAAGTCTTTACATTATCTCCAGGCTAGTAGCTATTTTACCAGCTTTTGTAACTTACAAATGTCTGTCATTGGTCTTCCTGAAAAAATGAGATGCATTCTTGGGGTTTACTTTCCATGTAAGTTAAATTGGCACCCCCCAAGAGAAAACCTATTAAAAGTTGAAACATTTTGTAATGAGTTAATCAACTATTACTTTGTGAGCATGAAAACTACTACAGCTCCCATGAAAAAGACGGAATCAGGCTTTACTGTCACTGAACGTAGTTCAAAGAGATTTAAGCGCAACTTCCCTCAATGAAGTTGAAATTCACACAACTGTACCTGAACAAAAGCGTCAACTTTGTTTTGTCCATATCTATAAAACTCACCACAGTCCACTTTTAAAATCATTTCTTTCAATATTTTTCAGCTGAAAAAAACTACCACACCATCTACCATCTCGGTCCTGCTGTTGTTACAGACTAAACTTGCTGTGGCCCACCTCACTCATGGACTTGTCTCTTTTGTTGAGCCATGATATTCAACCCGCAATGGTGTGGGGCTACAAGCCAATTTAAAAAATAAATACAATATCACAATGATAGCAACATTTCTCTTATTTTGGATAACCTTGACAAACTTCTACGTGAAATTACAGCTGAACTCGACACAACTCTCTTTTCACTGACATTCATTCCACATCCAGTCCGTCGAGCCTGGAGTCAACAAGGAGCAACTGTAAAGCCCGAGCTACAGAAATGTCTTTCTTTGTGCCCCCAGGCATCCAGAATTACAAATTAAACAACAAAAACACATTCCCTCCGTAAGCCTAGTTAACATTCTCACATCTAAATCCTCAAATATTAACTTACTTATCTAAAATTTATTTTCCTGTCTTTCTCATTTCACTTCAACTCTTTAGGTCTCAGAAGGTCTTGCAACAGTTTGCTCATTAAATAAGTAACAACATATAAAATTATAAACTTGCGTAATTACAGCTTGCGTCACTCTTGTTTGTTCTTTTAAAATGAATGTATGAGGGACTGCAGCTTGACAGTGACGAAAGAAAAAAAATGCTAGAAACCCATAGTGAAAAAGACAACATGATGCTGGTAAGTGCAAACAATTTTTATTTAAATGTTAGCTCCACTTTTTCTCCTCCTCCACTAATGGCTCCGAAACAACTATCAGAAAGTGCTGCAGTTAAATACGCTGAGCCAGAGAAGACCTGCTTAATCATTTAGGAAAAAAGAAGAGTACTTTCTTGTTGGTAAGAATGATAATGAAGTGCAAAACCCTCTTGCAGTTTTCTTTTTTTTTCTGGGAGTGTTTAATGAGAGAGGTGCCCTACTTCAACAAAGACTCTATCTTTTGCAGCGCACACAAAAATCCAGACAAGACAAATATAGATAACATAATTAAATCAAAACAATGTGGAAAGAAAATAGGAGCTCAGTTAGATGAGGAGCTCAAAATGGTGAACTGGATACTGAACAGCAAAGCCCTGGAGACATTCGAGACATACAGTTAGAATGATTTCTGGGTGATGGTAGATTGTTATTTTTTTGGTCGGTGCTAGCTGTGATGCTCTGAGGGATTCGAATGTAGGGTTTGACATACAGAGTTTTTAATTAACGCTCACTCAATAAAAAAGCATGCTTCATTCCTTTTTTTATCTTTTAAAATGTACATGTTCCCTCTTTTAATTAGATGGACTCAAATAAAGTCAAATATTTCCCATATCTGAATCCTTTGTCAGATGATTTCAGGCATTTTAGTGTGAAAGGCAGTGTTCAGCACACACTCGCTGGTAAAGGACGTTGTTTCTGTACTCCAGTCTTACCAGTGGTAGACAAAGAATCTAGTACTTGAGTAGAAGTACAGATACCCTTGCTAAATATTACTCCACTAAGTGTTCAATTTAAATTTCTACTTGAGTCAAAGTATAAAAGTACCTGCTTTCAAAAATACTTAAGTATGAAAAGTACTATTACTATGGTTATTTTTGTCAGGGGTTGCTGACATGACAGGCAGAATTTAAAAATAAAGAAGGCAAATTTTCCTATTTATTTGTAAAGGTCCTAAATGTCGTGAAGTAAAAACAACAATATCTCCCTCTGAAATGTAGTGGCGTAGAAGTAGAACGTGGCATAAAAAAAACTCAAGTAAGATACAGGTAACTCAAATTTGTACTTAATTACAGTAAAGATTCCCAAGATGTTCCTGGAGCCACCAAATATGTTTTTTCCCCAGCATGGACATTTTGGAGTGCACTTACTTTTGTCACTGTTTCCAGTGATAAAATGAGAATTAATCTGTAGTAAGGCTCTGAGAGACAGACTGAATAACAGATTACAGTGAACACCTGTAAGCGCCTCAAACTTGATCACCGTCTCTTTGTGGCAGGTGCCATCATAGCTGTTATTAATAGAATAGCTGCCGACTGCACTCTAGCAGGTCCTCTATGTCGGAGGTATTCAAAGGTTTTGATCGCTGCAAACTAATGGCTTTCATTTGGATCTGACAGCTTGGTATTTGCAGGTCCCTCTTGAATTGATAGATTGCATAATTTGGAGTCATTTGTTTACCAAGCCTGTCTTGTGTGCACTATGTCGCCTCGGTAGAACTGTAAAATAACAGAACAGGAATTGGATATGATTAATAGGACAAGTTATAATGTTAAAGCCAATTCTTGTAAAATAATATTTGTGTGGGCTTTGTTTTCTCCCTGAACCCAGACAGGTTTTCTGAAATAAATGTCAGTGTTATTTCTGTATAAAGGCAGGTTAATTAAAAGTCCTGGAATGAACGTGAATATGAGATGTCAGTGGTGGCAGAAACATTATATTGTAGCATGTGGGCTGCATCTGATTGTTCCTCAATGATTTTAGGTGATGCTGAAGCCTAGACTCACCCAGGGCTTGTTGCTGCACTGTGGCACAATCACACTAACTTACATGGCAGTCTCCACACAGACGAAAAGCTAATCAAATCCCGTGCCCGAGTAGTGAGCATCTCTAACAGAGAGCCTCAGCTTAGATGTAATCAAAGGATCCAAACTGTGCTGCTTTAGAGAGGAAGAGGAGCTGCACTAAACACTACAAGAAATTCGCCAGTCGGCAGCGGTGAAAAAATGAGTCCATGAGAACGAGACAGAGAGAGAGAGAGACAGAGAGAGAGAGAGATAACCTTCAGCATTCATATAATATGTGGGATAATATAGTATGTCAGTTACAACATAATTCATGCTCTTGTTTTGAATTCAAGTCTAGTATGTATGTTTTTTAATCAAGTAGTTTTTTTTTACTGATACCTGTACTATTGGTTCTGCTTATTAATCAGTAGTTTATGCCACAATTTCATGATATTAAGCAGGACCAAATATTTTTCCTTAGGCTCCTTTTCATCAATGTGAAAAAAATCTTTGAAAGCTAAATATCAAAATGACTTCCACACCGCCTGCAGTAGCACACAAAACTGAAACCCATAACCTTGACTAATGTGTTTTTTATGTGCGCCCTTCATGTCAAGGTAGCCAACAACATCCGGCTTTATGGGTGAAAAGAGACGCATCAGACTAGAGAGAACAGAGTCAAGGAAGGGCTGGCAACATGTCTGAGTGCATGCCTGTTCACGTATACATGCCCAACATCCAATGAGCCTTTCCCTGGAGAGCTGTTTTTTTATTTGATTTTAGGTGGCCACGTAGGTTTCATAAAATCCTGTATATATGCACAAAAACATATGGCATGCGGATGCGAAAATAACTGACATTCATTTAAAAAAAGATTGTGTCATGAAAACTGCATACCTCCACATCTGCTTTTGCAGCATGCACACAGATGTTGAGTCACATTAAGTGAGTGACAATGTCAAAGACAGAATTGGGTTTGAAGTGTTTCCTCAGAGCTTTAATCTATTCATCCTTCCATGTCTAATTAGCAGTCTGTTAGGTCTCACAAAATTTCAATAATCATAAACATTCAAGTGGATATGATTAATAACTTTTTGTCTTTAAGATAAAGTGAATAACTATAAATTATACGTAGACATAAATGATCAATCAAATGGCCAATATAATTCTAAATATATAACCATGTGTAACAGTGGAGAGTAACAATACAAGAGACCCTCTTGTGTTGTGATGGGACAATGTTGCCAAAGTAAGGTAAAGCCAAAAATGACAAAGTGCTTACTGTCTTAAAAATATTATTCCTGGCAGTTCAGTGCAAGCCAGGTTACACGAGTGCCCATTGATATCAAGTTATGGGAACTGAGATTAAACTGAAGAATCAATGAACCCATTTAAGGAGCCTATAATACATGACAAAAAGACAGTGAATGTTTTCTTCACGCACAAGTGTCCTCCAATCTGCAGTCATGTGATGAGACAGATGGATGTGTACAATAAGATTGACAGATTGAGAGCACATACTGTATATAATGCCTGATGCAATCAAAGGCAATGTATGTTTGTCTTTTTTCTTCACTGTGCTCCCCTTCCTTTCACAGTTCAAAAGGTAACAGTAAAAGTAAAAATAAAGCATAAAATATACACCCACATGTCCTGAAACATCGTAGCTTGCTCCGGCAGTCTTCACCTCATCTTAATGATAGATAACAGCCAGTATGAGTGGCATGTGGTATTTCTTGCCATTTGTAGGGAGCAGGGTGCCGTATGCAAGCTGTGACACATTGCTGCTGTAGAGTGTAATGTATTACTGCAACCCAGCAGCATGCATTTCTGTTGAGCTGTAAGTGCATACAGCCTCTCGTTACGACCAAAATTTATGTTGCTATGTAAATAATTAAAGAGCTGTGTTTGCTCTGTAGCGTTCAAGACGAGTTGGCATCACAGTGTGAGCTTGCTGCAAGGAATCCATTGACTTTCAAGGAATGCAATCACTATAAGGTCTTCGTGGTTTATTTTGGTCAGATCAGTGCACTGTGTTGGGGATGAGGTAAGGCAGAGAGTGCCTGGTGGGATCTGTAAAATTGGCAAAGTGGTAAACTGTATAGGACCTTGATGGATGGCTTGGAACAGGGATGCAGGGTAATATTTTGGGAGGGGAAATCTCATTTTCTCCAAGCTAGCTTAAGGGAGCACTAAACTCAATCAAACATAAATGTAATCAAACATGTCATCGCTCTTTGTAGCTGTAGAGGGATCTCTCTGACCAGACTTACAGTACTCTTTCGCTTTCTTTCCCTCCCTCGCTCTCCCCTTCATCACTCCATAAACAAAGACACAACAACACAACAGTCAGAGTGGTTAAGGTCACTGTGAGGTTATGTTGAAAAAGTGCATGAGGGAAACACTGTATTGCTTAACACTGTATTGCAATGTATTGCTGCTGTATTCCAAGACAAAAATAAGGACACTTATTCTTTAAGGCTGACTGAGCCAATGTAGTCACTGAAATGTTGTAGTGTCTGTTCTTAACATGTTACAGAGCATGCACAAGACATGTTTTTTCTGTGCCTGGGATAACATTACTGAGGACAGCATCATCTACTGGCTGACAAGACCCAGACAGGCGATATCTACTATACATGTACATGCAATGCTTTGAGCACCTCGGCACCAAGCATACATTACATCTCTAGGGAAAACAGAACCATTGGAGTGTATTGATTAACCGGGCCCTCCGTTTGTAAAACACTATTAGTGCTGTAGCTGTTTGCAATGATCTTTGTTTAGAATCTGATGACAGCTAAGCGGTGAGTGGCAATTACTATCCCAGAACAATTGCATTGTTTTGGTGTCTAATCTGTTGGGATGGGCGCAGATCTTTATATTTCAGCTACTCTTTATCCCCAGTTTAACAGTCAAAGAAGCAGACATGTGTCTGACTTTGCATGTCTAAAAACATGTCTTAGGATGGGGGAGATGTATAATGAGAGCCCATTGACTGGACAAAGGTTAACTGTAGGTCAGCACTTCTCAATTGATCAGGAAGTCACAGGGGGAAAAAAAGAAGCCCACTACAAAAAAATGACACTACTCTTCATGAAATGGTCCTTTTGATAATTGGTTCTTTTTTGCCATGTGTTAGAAGACAGTCATGGCAAATGAAATATGTTTGAGAGAAATCAAGGAAGAATGGGGTAAATTGTTTATTCCTGGTCAAATTGCTTGTGTTAAAAGTAGGGAAATGAAAAGCCTTGCTAACGTTTTAAATAATGTGGAATGTGAATGGGAAACAAATGGACTTGGCAGAGCTAAAGTATGAGCCATTACACACCTGGTATAGACAGCTGCTTGGTGAAAATGGATGTGATGTATTCCATCACACAAATGATATATAGATGGCTGAAAAGCAATGGTGGAGATATCCAGTGTTGATACTCTGTTATGCTGGCACCACACTAGAGGCTAAATCTGGGTCAGATTTGTGCCCCCTCGAGGGGGTGGGGGTGGGGGGACCGAGGCTGATCTGAACAAATTATAGTCCTAAATGATACTGTGGTATAAGTGGTTTATAGACATAATCTTAAGGTTAACGACTGGATCAGAGGTTCCCTGATTTTGAATAGTTAATATTGACATTTAGTAAAAGCCAAGAGTATGGTCCTGCATCTTGACTGAATCGTCTGGTATGTGCATTCTTAAATCTGTTACGTCTGTGGTATCCCGCATTTTTTAAAATCTGGTAAGATTTGAAAATTATCAAGTGTGCACCAGGCATTATAAAGAAAGTAGATGTAAATTATGTTTTCCTGACTAACGTGTATAATTAGTCAGGGTGAACATTGCTTTGCTAAAGAAAAACACTTATTTTCAGTACATTAGCATGCTGTGTAGATTTAATCTGTAACAGTTCACTTCCTTCAAAGTCTAACTACTTGGCCAGCAATCAACAAGCATGAATCAGACATTAGGCCGTGGCACAGTGGTGTGAATACGAATTGTATAATCATAAAGCCAGACTTCTGAAAAGAGGAAATTTCATTTTCACTTCACTTTAACTTGGTGATTGAATGCTCCATATTATACTTTCTTAATTCTGCTACGTTTCATTTATTTGCACTTCTATTTTTTATGTTTTATTGAATCTTAAACAACTCCTGTTTTAAAAAAAATCCATCTATGGCTATGTGTCTATATATGTTTATTCTTACTCACTGTTGTGAAGTAAGAATCTTCAGATGCTGCCTGTGTACCATCATGTAGCTCAAGTTTCCTCTTCCACCACAGGGGCCAGCTGTAAGCTACTTCGATCTCAGTCTAGACAGACGTTCTATGTAAGGTGAGATTGTGTCTTAAGAAGTTATTTCCAACACAGGGACGGAAAGACAGTTAACAGTCTTCATTGTCCTCAGACCTTATAGATACAGTGGGTCCTTTAACTTGGGTATGAGCTTTGTGGTTGCGTTTCTCCCCCAACTAAGCCGTACAATGAAAACAGATTTTTAAGAGAAGGATTTGCTCAAATTGCAATTTCCCAATGCAGCTGCATGATAAATAATGTTTACGAATGGTCAATTACCATATCTTGGGATATTACCAGCTGAAGTGTAGTGCAGTGTGGAATAAATAGGAGAGGAAAATGTTCAGAGGTTCACACAAAGGTCTCTTCCATAAAGGATCAGCAAGTTATAAAAGACTGGCAGGATTATAGGTTCTGATTTCTGTTGGAGATTTTCTCTTTGCTGATGGAAACATGTCAAAAGCAAAAGCAATCCGAATACAAAACATTCATGTTAATAACCCTGCTTTTGAAATGATAGATAACAGACTGTCTACGCTGACAGACAGAGTCTACCTCCAATTCCACATATTTCATGGCAGTGATTATCAAGTGTGGATCCCACACGACTTAATCATCTACATCCTTAACCAAAATCATGAAAGTAAACAACATGCTGCAGCTTTGTGGGTTTCGTAATCCTTCTTATGTGTTCTGCCTCAGGCTGCCCACATCTACCTTAGAAAATGCCTGGAAATACAGATTATCATTGACAGAGATCCCAACACCATTGGAGGACAATGTGCATTATTTCCTTAACTCTTGCTGATGACTCGTCGACACTTCCTGTATTGTTTGTATAGCATCCATCAACTACAGAACAATTAAAGGCATTAGTTAAATTACTGTTTGGTAAAGAGCTGGGATCCTTAGAAAAGTGCAGAGGCTCTCCGTTGGATGACTCATTTCATTTTGTTTAAGTATTGATAAGGCAGGGCCGTGACTTTGAGGTGATTGATATTGGTTTGAAGAAAAGGTCATGTTTAATGAGTTGCAAGTGCTTCATGCCAGCCGTGATCCATTCCAATATTAGGCAGGTAAATATCCAACAGAACACTGTTTAATCAAAGTGAAAAAGGATTTAATTAAAACCTTTTTCTCCTGATATTCTACTGTAGGTACAGACACTCCACTGTCCTTACAGAGTACAGGATTTATGGGCTGTATATAGATTGCAAGAAACTTTGTACAAATCATTTCAGTAATATTTGGACAATACTGATGTCCAAACGGTGTAGTATGTAGGGTGACAAGCTCTAGAGCTCAATGGTCCCCGGCTTCTTTGTGCATGTTGGACTCAAAAAGTAATTCTTGTGTTGTGGCAAACAACGAGAGACTTGCTTGTCACGCAACTAAAGAGAAGAAGCAAAGAAATAATAAAGAACATACACCAGAAAGTCTCATTTTGCTATCTGTCACCCAGAGATGAAATAAACAACACCTATTTCGTATCAATAGCAGACTCTTGCTCTAACTTGACTTTGAATGTAGGGTATAATGAAATCACCAAAAACAAGAACAAATGAAAGAAAGGTGAGCTTTTTTTTTCCAAAGCTGCCTTTTCAATTTTTCTTTTCAACCAATTAAAATAGTGGCCTAAATATATTTACATTATTACAATACATACATAATTCAAAAAGCCTGGTGATTTTATGTTGCCTTTAAGTCATGCTGAATTTGATATTAGAAGAGAAATGGTGACACACATTTCTATGCAAATACAATGACCCAAGAAGAAAAGATTCTTCACTGAACACAAATCAAAGCCTACACTCAATTTGTTTGTTTCTCTCTAATGAACAGTTACTGAGTGTACTCATGTTAATAGTGGCTGGAGGTGATCAGTAAGCTCTTGAGCTGCTACCCATCAAAGAAGGCACAGAAAAGTTGATGTGATAACCTTTCTTCAGGGACCACTTTAGTCCAGTTGTGCACACAGGGTACAGAGGTACTTAAGGAGACTCCCATTTCACTTTCTTATTAACTGCTAGTCCCTCTACCCTCAAGTATATTGATTTGTCACAAAAGTAGGGCCTCAGACTTTGATTGCTTAGGTTTGGATTCTTTTAGACTTTTTGGAATGGAGTCTGGTATTGAAATGGAGTGTTAAATTTTCTGGTTTTACAATATTACAACATAGATCAATTGGCTTTTCACCACCATGTGCTGTGTATTGTTGTATGAGTCTTCACTGTCTCAGATACAGTTTACACTCAACTGACAACAGATCAGATAGAAATGCAATCCGCCTGCCTAAAGGCCCAGTCACACCAGAGTGGCACAGTGAAATTCATTATGTCAAAATATTTGGATTTAGAAATTTAGTGACATAGTGACTACTCGCAGGACTAGTTGGCAAAGTACTGTAGCTGGTAAGCTATGTGCTAACATGCTAGCCATCTGGGACATGCCAGGGCTCGTCATCACAATAGCTCCCTAAGCTTCTTTCTATTTTTTGTACACAGGATTGTACATCATATAATTCCATAAAGATTTTATTAAAGAGGGAAAAAATCTCCAAGAGCTATCAGGCTTGTTAAGTGCTTGCTCTTTGTCAGTTAGCAAGGTTGCTAGTTTGGTTGTCAATGGAACAGTTTATTCAAAATATGTATTTGTACTATCGACAAACTCAAAGCTGTTGGTAAACATTTCCTTTTTGGGGGAGCAGTTTATACTCGCCAGTATAGATGGCGCAAGACAGCAAAAAAGCTACAAAAGCGTACTCAGTTTTAGGCCCTTTGGCTCGCCATTCCCTCAGAGTTTAAGATGTGAAGATGGTTTGCTATTGTCAGCAGGGATTTTCCTGCATAGAGAAATTTTTGCCACCCCCCAAAAGAAGTTTTAGTGAACGCCAAAGGAAAATCACCAGCGCCAATATGATCAGAATTGAAAGAAAAAAAAAATGTTTCAAATCATCTCCGCATGTGTTTTAATGGCCATTTATCAAACTGTTGAGCAAGCAGAACATAAACTTAAATACGTCTTTACTTCCAGCAGTCACCTCTCCTTTGATCCACAGCCACTGTGATTTACACATGCAGCTGTTGCGTTAGTTTAACTGCGCCTGAACTCCGCAACGAAGCTTGCACTAATGACTTCCTGTTATTTCTCACAAGATAAAAGCCGTTTGTGCTTGAAGTGTGCTGGTATTCAGCGGTATTGTCACTTTTACATTTCAGTCTTTGGCGTACCGGCACCAGCACGCTCCCCTGCTCTCTCCAGATCAGGTTTCCTGGGCACTACGTGACGCTCAGCTGTTCCTGTTATCTCCTGCCTGCTAATCACCGCAGGGAGATCAGGTGCCTTTCATGCAGCCGTGTGCGTTAGTTGCTTGTCAAAGTCACTTTTCGTGAACAGACCAATCACAGCCAGGAGGAGGCGGGACAAAAAAAAACGCTCAGGCACTACAGCAAACTTTAGAAATGTATGCACAGTTTTTATTACTGACAAGTTATAATTTGCATAAACAAATCAGACACTAACCACCATATAGAGCATTTTTCTTGCACAATAATTTAATGACTGAAAACTACCCACAAAAATGAAACTGCTGTTTTGTCCAACTGGAATTAATATTATAGGCTACTAATGGTAAGCTTTAGTAGCCTGTACTATTGTCTGAAATTATAATGAATACACAAACATTAGCACTAATCAAACATTAACCACAGTGGTGTAGGCTAATATCAGAGAAAGGTGTTAATTTGTGAAACAGCTGAATCTCAACTAATAAACTATCTGTAGGCAGATTATCCAAATAAAGTATAACCTGAAAAACAATATAATACTAACATTATACGTTCTATTTAATGGTATAATATTTATTAATACACTAATTTAAACATTTACTCCTCCATGTTGTGGATATCTTTATATCTTTAAATAAACACATTTTGGTCGTAAGGTAACTCATTGCCTTTAGTGTACGTGTACCGATTGTTGGGCAAAGTCACCCGCCCAAACTGAGCCAGTAAAAAAGCTGGGTCAGATCAAAGTTCAACAAAATTTAACCTTTATGTTGGAAGCGAATCCACTGATCGCGACAATTCTATTTAAAAGGATTGACTCCACTACAGAATTTTGCCATACTAAACAATGTTATGACTACGCCTTAAATCTTATTAATTTTATTGGTTTAGTAAATGTTTCAACTCTATCCATCATCCAGACCATTTATATATATTACAGAAGGACGAAAAAAGAAACAATACACTATAAAATTGCTTCAGCCCAAGAAGAGATTTTTTTCCTGTCTTAGTGGGTCGTCTAGAATCAGTGGGAGTCACACACACATATCATAGAATTTCCATCATACCATTGCTCTATTTATAAGCCTCCCCATACACCAGTCCTACTCTCTAGGGAGGTCATTAATTTGCCTCTCTGTCAGTGGTATGCCCCACAAAAAGTCCATCAAAACTTGCAGGCTGCTTATCTATATTGCTACATTTGCCACACTAGAAATTATAGCCATGTGAATTCTCATTAGGAAGGAAGTCGTTTAATTACCGTGTCATGACAAATGCCGTAAGAAGCCCACAAGACGAATGACCCTTTTATTTTTGTTCCTTGTGTTTTAGTTTAAGACAAAATTTAATTATCTCATAACAGTGTTCAAAGTGATATAACATTTTAGTTCTGACAGCTTTGGAAAATAGGACAAAGCCGACTTATCTTAGCGGCATAGCCCAGTGCCATGCATTACTCTGAAGGACAGTCCAATGTTGGCCAAACACTCCACAGCGTTGATACTCCTTCATATTCTTCTTCATTTCTTTCCTCAGTTCAAGTGTACAGTGATAAGATGTGAGGGGCTGAACAAGACAGAGGACCAGATGTTTTCCAGTGGAGATAAAGTAGTCTCTAGATAAATGCATTACAGTCTGTGACTCTGATAACCTCTGGTGGATTCGTGTGTGGCTCCTGCCTCAGCATTTATCAGCGGACTTCAATAGTAGGTTGACCCCTTGACCTGCATGTGCTTATATCATGCTTTTCAATTCAGGCATAGTGCCATGTTGGCTGTGAAAGGTGTTTAATGAACTGTCTTGTAAGGAGAAGGTTGTGCTTGCCCATCAACACTAACCCCCCCCCACCAACCCTTTCTGCATCACTTTCTTATTTACAGCCATATATCGGGTGCTTTTTGCTGAGCTAGGGGTTTTTCCCCGAATTGGAAAGCCCTGGAGGTGAGAATAGTTCATCTGTAGAAAGATACATCATTTGTCTGGATTTGCATGTTGCAGACGAGGGTGTGAAGAACACAAAAGGTATTTCAGTAAGACAGCAGTGATGCCAGATACTCGCACTTCATCTGTCTGATTTTATACACTGAATTTGTTAATGCATAGAAATAATCGCATCTGAGTTAAAGGCTTTGTTGGTGTTCAAAGCTAAATTGGATGGATATAACATAATGTGCTATTGGTCTATTGGTCTGTAACACCAGCCACTGGTCAATGGGTTCTCTGTTGGAAGCAGCTGTGAGTGTGTTAGATCCGTTCATTGTTGATTTGTTCAATATTGATCAGTCTGCACATGAATAGGAGTCCTAAAATAGAGAAAAGGGTTTCCATATGTACATTGTTGAATGATTGTATATTGATAATATTCTTTTTCACAATTAATGATTTTTTTAGTTCCCCACAGAGTCTGATTGTTCACAGTCAGTTGTCTTGATTTTAGCACCACAATTATCAGGTTTTTGTGAGGTTGCTTTTTGCAGAGCACTACTGTAATGGCTACAGAGGAACAAACGCATCAGGTTCTTTTTTTGTACAGGCCAAAGCACACTGTAAGTCAAGAGAACACTCAGGACTCAACATGATAAAACAGACATAGGCTTCGTAGGACATTCACATAAAAAGTGGCAAGTAAACAACATTTTTAATGCTTTTTATGTGCTTTTCAATTCTAAATAGCCGGGTTCCTACTCTTTCCTCTGAATGGCATGTTTCTCCTTCACTATGAGAGCTATCTTTTGATTAAACAATTGTCTGTTAATTGCAGCAATCTCATACCTGAACTTGGAATAAATGTAACACATAATTGCTTGGGGACATGAAAGGCTTGTCACCTGCTGTGCACTCAAGATCAACTACACTTCCTTTCTCCTTTTCTTTTGTTCAGGAATAACCATGAGTATTATAATTATTAATTTCATATCAAAAATGTAATGCAATAAATATCTATCTATCTATCTATATCTATATCTATATCTATATCTATATCTATATCAATATCGATATAGATATATATTAGTGGTGGGCATATATTATTTTTTTTTAATCTAGATCAGGGGTGTCAAACTCATTTTCACCACGGGACACATAAGCATTTTGGTTAACCTCAAAGGGCCAGTTGGAACTGTAAGACTGTATAAAGATACTTTACTGCATAAACTCTTCACATATTAAAAAAGTAAAATAACCATCTCTTTATTTGATTATTTAGCCTATTCAAGTTAAGGACATTTAACCCATCAGATATAAAAATATACGCAAGCACATGTACTGAATCTGTGTTATTTTAACATATTAATTAATTCATCAGGTTTAGAAACCCATAATACTCCATCAATCTTTATGTTCTTGAAAAGTATGTAACAAAAAACTATTACAGTGCCAGAGTAAAGTGATGGAGACATTCTGATTCTGTCCCCAGCGTCCCCAGTGTAAATGACACCGGTCTGTCAATACTT
>JAPMOB010235570.1:0-11288 GCA_029875015.1 Lepomis gibbosus
CCAGGCCTCTGGTAGAGGACCCGAGCTTGAGGATGACACATACCACCCCGCAAGGGGTGAGAGGGAGATTTTTATTTTTTATTTTTTATATATATATACATATATACATATATACATATATATATATATATACATATACATACATATATACATATATATATATATATATATATATATATATATACACACACACACACACACACATATATATATATATATATATACACACACACACACATATATATATATATACACACACACACACATATACATATATATATATACACACACACACATATACATATATATATATATATATATACATATATATATATGTACAGTGTATGTATGTATGTACTCGCTAAAAATGGTGTTAAAAGCCTTACAGTTATAATTTTTGGGGCAAAATCCCACGACTGCTTGAATGAATTTAAACACATTTTCAACACCAATGATAAAATCCAACACCCATGCTAAATCAGGTCCAGCAAACTCCCAAGGCTGACTTTTTGTTTTGACAGTAATTGTTTGTTTCTATACAAACACCAACCCACACTCTTTCCTTTTTCCTTTCTGCTGGCAAGTCCAGAGCCTGACTCACCATTCTCAAAGATGGTCCCAGCAATGAAGGACAGCTCGGAGTCATGCTCTGCCTTGCAGGCATACAGCGCTCGAGCCTTCCTGCCTGCAATACTGGAGACAATAAGAGAGTATGAGTGAGAGTGAGAGATTAGGATTCAGACAGCTTTCAGTTTGAATCAATGCTTAATTTGACACCTCAAATTAGACCGACAGTAACACATTAAGTTACACAAACCACAGACAGGTCATTACTTTATACTGACTGTTTTATAAGTAACAACTGGCTATATTCACTAGTCAATCTTGATGATGTTGGATTTTTTATAGGTTTCCACTTCTGACGATTGCCTTTTTATTGGACAGATAGTGGCCATATATTCCAAACTTATACAGAATCTGGGTCTGCCGCGCTACGCAGAGGGTAGTGGTTGAAGGAAAGGTTGGGGTTTTGAGGGTGCTACTGCAGTGACAAGGCAGACCAGCTAACAGCTTCTGCAGTAGTGCCAGGACACTTGAAGCTTGAAATGTGAAGTACTATATTTTAGTGACAAATGCTGTATGTCTGCAAAAGGTTGAGTTGATTCACTGCATCTGATTAAGGTACATTTTTATCCCAATTTTAACACAGAAGCGTTATTAAAAATTACTGCAAAGATGCTATATTGCTCCCTTGAGGAGCAATTTTCACTGGAAAGGTTTGAGGTCATGGTCAAGTGCTGTGCTTATGGAACCTGAAGTAAGGAAGACGACTGCAGCTGTAGCGTTTTTTCTCAGATATACTATTACAATTGCTTCACAAATTCAAAGTAAACTGGCAACAGTCGAGACATCTGGCATGACGTATTTTGAAGAGCTACTTGAGAAAGTAATAACATATTGATAACTACAATCAAACAATTTGCTGAATACTACTTGATGAGTGCTTAAATACAATTTCTATGCATTCCAACACACTATTATAACTAACAAAGGGTTTCCCAGCACAAGTCCGGTTTTCTAATGCTTCACTGTGTTTAAATCATTACACAAACCATGTGGACCAACCTGATAGGAGATGAGTCACTGGAGGCGGAGGACGTCGGCTGTGGACTTGATGGGGCTGAGAACATCGGCCAGGAGGGAGAACGTGGTGATGTGGGGCTGGGAGACTTTGCACTGATGGACACATACCCACAAAAAGTTTCATAGCATTTGCAGTATTACACCAAAAAGAAAAAAAAAATTAAATATAAATTCAGTTCTGGATAATATCAGCCATGACCAGTGTGGCATTCTTAAATTAAAGAGGCATTTTTCTTACCTAGTTGATATGCTACCACGACTCTTTGGGTTCAGCCTGGAAACACAAGATGAAATAAAAACCAAGATAAGTAATCCATCCTAATCAATGAGCCACAAAGTCATGTTCTACCAATGTTTCTGGACTTGTGAAAACAAAGAAAAGTTATTTCAGCTAGCCTGATATTAATTTAAACATTATGCTTCACGAGAGATTATATTACTGAGGGGTTTTCTCTTCTCGCTTGTTCTCTCACTGAGGTGTACTTGCATTACTTTTCCAGCACACAAGGAATTATTCCGCAGAGTAGAACTCCCAGCTTGCTTGAAAAAAAGTTAAAACCGAAATTATTTAGCTGCAAGGACAAACTGCAAGGAGATTCTTTAACAGGTCTCAGTGGTGTTGCTTAATATGATCCAGCCCTGACGAAAATAACCTTAGGAGAACCTTAGGAGAAGGCTAATACAAACAAATGAAGGATTTAGCTGTCTTCATCATGGATACACTTCGACCATGATTCTGGTACCTAGTCAATATATGAACTATTTGCTGCATTTTTCAGTCTGTAGACAGATGGGGACAGGCATGCAACATCATATAGTCTCAGACTAAATTAATATTTAGATTGTAGTGGGATTCTTTTCAAGCTTATGGAAGAGTATATTATATCCGCATTCAAGCCATAGTTTCTCTCTCAGAAATGACACGCAGGCCGCTACACATCAGAGGCTGCTCATGAGGATGAACGATGGTCGAGAATAAGAGACAGTGAAAGGCACAGAGTGAGGCATGAGGAAACAGCAAGGCGTAACAAAGCGAGAAAGCAAAGAGAATGTATTCATAGTCAATCAATTTACGTAAAGGCAAGACCAGATTTTGCAAGCTTTGAGATCATTTTCCTTGACATGTATTGTTGAGTGATTATCAAACACTGCAGAAAAATATGTCAAAACCAAGGCCAGGAGAGTCACAAGTAAACTAAACGCCCCCACTTTGCATTCACGCAGCAGCACTGACAAAACTCATCCAGGCTGTTGTGCATCATGACTGATGATGTTTTTCAGGCTCTGAGAGCCTGCTCCCTCTGTTTCTTCATCATTCCCCATTATTCTTCATTGCTCTGGCCCGTATGAACTCAAATAATATTGAGGTTCAGTGAGGTTTTACTTAATGTTCAGAATATAGTACATCTATAGAGGAAGCCACTTGCTTGTCAGTAACAAATTATTGCAGACAATTACACAGAGATTATACTTTATTCATATACTGAACAGCAAAGACAATTCTCTCCATTATCTAAAGGCTTCAAAACTGCTTCTTCAGACATTTTTTTCCTGATTCAAGAGAATTGGAGACATGAAATCAACACAGTTTTACCTTTTAATAGATCTAACTTAATCTGTCTATTGAGTATAAAATACACTCAGTGGCACTCAGACTGCCACTACAATCAATTATTTTGTTTCAAGAATTGAGTTAAATGGTGCAATTGAAGCTAATAGTGTAAAGTTCAATTGTATTCACAGAGGGGTTATGCAACTCTCGCTCTCCAAGAGCAGAGCACAGCTAGATAACCAGCTCACTGCTTGATAGATTTTGAAGATAGCCAAAGACGTAGTTTCAAATGAAATGATTAACTTAAACACTTCTAGACGCACATGGGTGTTTCAAACTGTTTCAATCTTCCATTATATATATATCTATTAAGTCTATTTTAAATTTTAGGGAGTTTTGAGTACATACATATATGATACGTCTATATTTCTTTTTGATGTAATGGTGCATCCAAGAAAAACACAGTGTTTTGGTTTGGATATTTTAGCATACAGTTTCAAAGAAGTGTCTGAACAAGAATATAGCGATATATTTCGATATTTTTCTAAATATCAAAATACAAATGTGGGCGGCTGTTGCTCAGGAGACAGAAGGTCACTGCCATCAGCATCTGAATGCATGTGAATAGGGTGAATGTGACATTTCGGAAGACTAGAAAGACGCTATTATAAGAGCAGACCATTTACTGTAAAATTTGGGGAGACTGAAGAGTTAAGCCTTTTTTTTGATCACTTGGTTAGTTAAGCAAAGCTAAACAGCTTAAGTCCATGAGTCACTCTACTTGATCTGCTTTGATCTCCACCAACTCCTTAGAAAAATCTCTGGCTATTGAGCTGCTAAATGCTCCACTATGTTCACCAGATAGTTTCTAAGTTTTTCTGTCTGCTCTTAGGTGCTGTGCCAAAACAGTAAAGCTGCAGGCTATAAAACCAAAACAACAAGCTTAAAGATGTTTTTAAAAACTCTGTAGCACTGAGGGGAACTGCAGAGTCAGGTGATACTTCTCTGTGGGTTTGTCACTATGAGCAACTCCTTTCACAAATTTACATAATAATTCCATCCTTTGTTAATATAAAAATATTGATCGAAGCAGCTTTTAAGGTTTATCATTTGAAAAAACTGTGGAATTACACATAAACATGATTAGCAAAGGCAGAATATTGCTCTATTCTACTGCCAGTGTCAGACATTTCACTGTTTTTTTAAAGCACAACCATGGCTTTTTTTCTCTTATGGACCACTCTGCACATAACTAATTTATTGCAGAGCCCCTTTTTTTTAATAGTTTTTGATGATGTGAAATGTAGTTGCCATAGTGACGCTGCTATATCCTAAGGCATACTCATGGCCTATCTCTCTTTAGGAACAACCATATGAGCCACTTCAATTAAGACTGTTAACACTGTCACTCATTCAATAACATAAAGAGGAGAAGTGATAGATGTGACATTCTTCATTCTTGACCTTGAAAACAACAGTTGTCAAACATTTTCAAAGCGTGGTCCACTCAGTGGCTGTTTTGGAGATTTACATTGTATCAGACGAATGAAGGATGTTTGAGCTGACATATTGTGAATCTTGGAAAGACTTTGTAAAATTTACTGACTTTGTAAAATGAATCTTTTGGTTTGAAGCGTGCCATGTTTTGAACGGTTGAGTGTTAAGCAGATGGAGCTCTGACCGATATCCAAAATAGACTGGAAATTTTTATTCAGTCATACACTGTGAAACTGACCAGTTTTTTTGTGTTTGTTGTTTTTATTGTATTTTTTGCCCTTGATAGATTGCAAAATTGGTACATAAGCTGCAGCACAAATAACTAACAGGATGATCGATACTGTTTAAAGGAAACCTATCATGCTTTTTCATATTTTATGACTTATCTACAATGTTACATTGTTGGATGTCTATGTAAAATATGGCCAAAGCTTCAAATAATGAGGTTAAAGTATTTAAAAGAAATCCCTGTGAGCAAAAACATCAGATTTCACACACACAGAAACTAGTGATTGAGACCATAAACTCATTATGAAAGTGTTTACTGAGAAAATAAATCAGCTGAGAAGTAGGGTCATTTTACCATTTTTTTCTAATGGAGCCAGACTTCTTTTTGCAAGCAGAAGAACCGGACACTGCTGGCCGTTCAACAGGATGCAAGTTTATGGGACTTACACATTGGATTCACATTTCAGACCGGAAGCTTCCCGCTTGGGGTGAACTTTTGCTTCTCTGGTGGAACAGTCAGATGGCTTACTTCAGTGAACTGAGATGTTTAGCAACGCTATTTGAAGACAGAACTATCAGCCATGTTTTCCTTCTTTTTCGCATGGACGCTCTGACCCACAGCGTTTTCATTTAGCAACATACACTGACACAGAACTGCGGGAAAGTGAGCTGTTGTTTGTGAGAAACACATGGTCAGCTAGCTGCAGCTAAATCTGGAGTGTACTTGTATTCGAGCCTTTACGGTCAATGCTCCGACACGAAGCAGCCTGTTGCTCTCCTATTATCAGCTGGTATTTCAACAAGAAGGCTATTCAGGGTGAAAATTAAACCATAGTGTTGTGTCGGGAGATGCAGCGACTTAATAAGCGGTGAGTAAGAAATACTTTCAATAATACATGTAATTTGTTAAGCTATGAGGAGAGGAAAAGTCCGCTAGCCTCAAGGCTAATTGTAGTAGTTTAGTGTTTAATGCCATACAGGCTAAAACTCGAGTTAGTAATGGTAACTAACAAATAAACTAATCTTGACAGTTATTAGTAAGCCAAATTTTATGCTTCTGTTAAATGTGATTGCTATTAAGCCATGTTTGGCTATGTGCGGTAATGTAGTCAATTTAAAGTTAACTTTACTGCACTTTACCAGTCAAAATGATTTAATGTAATCTAGTTATTGTTCTTGTATGTCATCCATAGAAGACAGAGGAGGAGGCATGATGTAGACATAACCATATTTGTCAGAGTACAAGAAGAGGAGAAGGAGAGCAACAAAGAAAATAACCCCAACAATAAAATAAATTTTATTCTTCATCTGTATGTAGATACGGATGAAGATGAAGGCTCCTCACTACTTTGACATTTAAGATTAGCTGTGTTTGATCCACCTTCATGCACATATATGACATTACTACATTACTGTATAACTTGAGAAATGTAAGTTGTTTTCTGCTCCAGCCTGCCTAAATGAAAAACTTTTTTACAGCCACTATTGTGACAGCTGGGATTAAATGGGTTTCCATTAGGTGCTGCAGTGCAGGATGAATGAAGAATAGACCTGTTTCTCAACTTATTATTCTAAATCATGCAATGAAGTAGAAGAAATGCACAATCAATCCTGGGACAAAATCATTTTTTATTTTTTGAAAACCGGACGTTGTGACGTGTGTCTTTCACACGTGCGAATTTCACAAAAATCCGACGTAATTTGATAAATTATGTTTTATGTGGTGCTTGCATTGCAAACTATTGATATTTGATAGTCTCTCTTCAGACAAGACTCTCAGACTGCAACACTTATCTTTGTAAATAGAGAGACTGACAGAACAAAGTCTCTAACTGCCTGTGAGCTCGCGCTGCTCCATGAAAACTGAATTTACCATTCAGTACGTGTGCACTTCAGATTTAGCTGCTACTAGCTGACCATGTGCTTCTCACAAACAACGGCTAACTTGACTGCAGTTCTGTGTCTGTGCATGCTGCAAACTGAAAACACTGTCTGTCAGAGGGTCCACATGAAAAGGAAGGAAGACATGGCTGGTCGAATTGTCCTCAGATAGAGTTGAAAATCACTTCAGCTCACTAAAGGAAGCCATCTTTTGTGACTGTGTGGGGTGCAAGGCTTATGAGATGTGTGAGTTTAGAGTCGACCTCTGTTGTCTGATTGATCCACCAATAGGCGATAATATGACCACTTGAATCGGATGCTTATTTATTTATTGAACATTTATTTATTTCTGTAATTACTTCTCTTTAAGTCAGAAATCTATACTGGAAGAGACGAGGAGGGATGATTTCCAGCTGACAATCAAGATATTTTGATAAATAAATAAATCAACATTGTTTTCTTTCCTCTGCTTTGTAAAAGATTGGATATTCCTCTTTCTTAGAAGACTTCACATGTGCCAGCATATTGCAAAAAAAATAAAAATTTGATAAATATTACCAGTTACAAGAGTTGTTTCAGGTGAGTATAGTCTCCCCATCTCAGCACTTTGTTAGGTGGTGGGTGTAGAGACAAGACATCAGTTTAATTAAATCAGCTGACAGGCTTTTCACAATGCAAAGACATGTGAAAGCTTCCTACCCTGCGTGAAGCATTGATGAACATTTTCACAGCCTTCATACTGAAAGCAACAATCTCAAATTCAAGTGTAATCTGCTGACACATATAGATTTTATTTAGCTGCCGCACTGCAACAACAGTATGAGATTCTTGATTCTCAACTTAGCGGATGTGACGGTTCTGCTGTTGATCACATCGCTTTTAACAGGGATTTTTAAAGGTGACAAACACAGTTTAGGTTAACAAGCTAAAGAACATACCTTAAGTAGGAATGCGTGGCAAAATAAATCCATGTGATCTACAAATATCAAGTTTGGGTTCCAAAAAAATCACAAGGGTGCAAAAAATATTTCAATAATGAACATCATAAATCATAGTTGCTACTGGCATTGGGCCCAACATTTTCTTTGTGTTTAAGCTATGAGAGTAAGATGATGTGATTTACAGCAAGACAGAGGACAGGCGAGACGTTAGACAGGTTGGGTTGATCTATCAACTGTGCTGCTTCTTTCTATACATATGGCATCAATATACAAAGCCTCAATACTATAGCCTTCCCCTGCCTCCCAGTTATTGCAGATTTCTTTCATATATACCTATTATTTTGATAATTTTGGTATAATGTCCATTTCCACAGCACTTACTCCATCAGCATTCTTGAGTTTCTCTTCTCTAACAGAAATACTGTTTTCATTCACCAACTTATTCCAGTCCTTGCACTTTTTCCGATTTATGTTAAGCCACCGTGAACGCAACTCAACTCTTCCAGCATATTTTTCCAAAGTCTTCCAGTCTTCCTATTATTGGTAGGCTTTAATTATGAAAATCTACACAAAATGGGACAAAAACAGAAATGTGAAAAATTGGACATTAGAGGTTAATGAAACTGGTATTTCTGTTGAAAATAGAAACTCACTTTTTGTGTGTTGTTTATTATTTTGACCGTTGTTGTAGAGTTTTCATCATTATCCAAGAACAACAAGTTGTAACACGTAGTCATACTCATGACTGCGCAGCTTGAGGTGGTGATCAGCATTACAGGAACGCAATACAGATCGATTACATTTACAGCGGTGGAAATGAGCAGGTAAGCCACTGAAGAAGCCAGAAAATGTCACAAAGAGGAAGTCTAGACAGAACTTTCTCTGATCTGAAATATCCAGTGTCATCAGGGTTGCAGCTTTAAAACCTATTTCAACACTCCATGAGTTATCATGAGCCAGTTCTCAGTGTAATATCTGAGGATCTAAGAGCTCAAGAGAGACACATATTGTGTCTGTTTTGTGCTGATGGCAAAAAAGGGAAAATATAGGAATAAGAGAAAGCAGCACATCAGCAAAAGCAGACACATGCAACCCTGTAATAGACACTGCAGGACAGGTTTCCTAGAAAACGTTCTAGTTACAAAGCTTAGTTACAAAAATTTTTGTTGGCTAAATTCAATATTCCAGCTCTCTTTCTCTCACCATCTAATGCTTGCTCTTCACCTCTCTTTTGCCTTTTGCTTTTTTTTGCCTTTCTTTCAAATGTCAAACAGACAGGAGGGATAAATAAAAATTCTCTGACTTTACTCACGGAATACAAGGACAACAGAAAGAGACACTTTGCCATTTATACTTTCACCTTAGTACATCATGGTATAGATCAAGTCAACTGTGTCAGTAATCATATTAATCACATGAGGTAGTCTGTAGTGTGTTACAAACTCAGTAGTCAGACAGAAATCTTCTAGTCACTCGATCCTACATTAGTGCACTAGCCTCAATTGCCAATTTGACTTTGTTTTTAGTTGTATTTGTTTTTGATGTATTTATTTCTCCTGCATTACTAAAGAGAGTCATGGGGATGTGATTTGTTTGTGAGAAAACTTAAAAGACAAATTATGAAAGAGGTGTGAAGAGACCACCAGGAATTTCCCACCTTGAAACAAACTGTAAAAAGAAAAAAACCCAACCAACTGTCAAAGTGGCAAAACTGAAAATAACCTCTGCCTCAGGGGAATGCAGGGCTTTTCAAGGCCCAGTTGTTAACTTCTGACCTTTGTACCTCTCTCATATCTGTTATGAAGGTGGAGGCTGGCTTTCTTGGAAATTCATGATGTCTGGCTCTGGGACTGAGAGGTCTGGGCAAGGATCCATGTCAATGTACCCCAGACAGACTCTTTTTGCTGACTGTTGAGGTATTTTATGCTGTAAATGGGCTTTATTACATCATATCTTGGGCATGCTTAAGCTATTGGAGAAGCCTACATCTTCAAATGAGAACTATTGTCACTTAACATGGCATATTCAACAGGTATTTAAATGGATATGATCAATCAGTTCATTTAACGGAAACAACAAGCCCCAGAGTCTTATTCATATAGATTTGCCGGTTTAACCGGCATGGTACAAGAGATAGAAAGGAAAACAATTTCCGACTCGGCTGCAGCCTTTTAAGCACTCATTAAGTCAGAATGTGTCAGTTCCTCAATTATTTATCTTCCTTTAGTCTGTAAGGGTCCACTGATCAAAAGAACCAAAACAGCTTTTTAAAATATTAATGCAAGTTGTGAATACTGTCATATTGTCAAGTCCATCACTCTCTACTGTCTGTCGGCGGTAGATCAAATGAATTATGTGTATTAGGCCTATATAGGCCCTGTCCCAAATATAGGCATGGTCAATTCTGTGATTTATTTTAGCAAATAAAAGCCTGGAGTATTAATCAAAGTTTTGCGGTAGTACAGTCTGAGCTGAAATAACCCTGATGACATCATCAGGGTTACAAGTTTTAAAACATTGGATAGCTCCATACAGAGCCACAGAAAGCATTATACAGACGCTGTTTTCAATGGCTGTGCAGTATTTCATGTGTAAAAACCAGTGGAGTGCCACTTTATCTGGTCAAACTTTATACGGACAGGCAAAAACTGGTAATCATTTCACCTTGAATTGACTAATGTGTTATTGTAACAACGTAAAAAGTAGTTGTCACTGTATTCAAGGTCTGCATCACATTAATGTGTATGTGAACTTGAAATAGACAAATGTTATTGAACATATTTTTTTACAGTGTCAACATTCAAATGGTCTATCTCTATCACATTAATATTATTTCAGCTATACACATTCAAAATCACTATCACTTCCCTAATTAATGTTACAGATTCAGCTGATTCAGTTTCCCCTGTAGAATTTCATTATAGTTATTGTTTCAGTAAGATCCTTAATGAGAACTGATGTTTCTAATGATCTAAATTATCAAAAGAGCTGCCATTCTTGGATCTTGACCTCAGTTTAACTAATGCTTGAACTTAAACCTCCATGCGGACTGATGTTTATGCTCCATGTGCATTTCAGAATCTCTCTAGAAAACTCAAACTGTGCACTAAGTATTATGACTATTTATGGATGGTAGATCGTCATTTTCAATGCTGAACTGGGCCATTGTGGTTTTCGGTCAAACTAAATCTTATCTGTTATTGCAGAGGGTTTGCGTGTGTGGTCATGTCTTCAAAGCATGTTTCAACATTTGAGGTTATTTCCAGCATGTGACCAGCATGTCTAGATTTCCTCCTAACCTGTGAGTGAATCTAGATCAGAGCTTCCAATTTTAATTTATTTAATCCTTGGTAACCCATTTTATTCATTTTTGCTAGATTTAAAGAGTAAATTAGAGGGACCCAGAGGAAAAGAAAATCTGAAAAGAGATCTCCAAAATGTCTCATTCATTTCTCCTAGACAACTTTGAGATCCATATGACACCAAACTGAGACAAAGGTTTGTTTCTCATGTGTCTCAGGCTTTTCTCTGGAGCAATAAGATGC